>JAHPZR010049730.1:0-5000 GCA_019787425.1 Platygyra sinensis | reverse complement strand
CCTAGACTAGCATATGCTATCCGCGGGCATGTTCAATTTGTAATTTTTTTATTTGAAAACAAAAATAAATGTATGTATGTATGTATGTATGTATGTATGTATGTATGTATGTATGTATGTATGTATGTATGTATGTATGTATGTATGTATGTATGTATGTATGTATGTATGTATGTCCTCTAATAGATCATAGGCGAGACCAATCAAAATGCGAGAATAAACAGAAGTTAGCGTGCAGGGAAATGGTGACTTAGAAGGTAAGGAAACATGATTTCTTTAAGGGGCTTGACTCTGTTGAGAACTGTCCTATGACGAACTGCTGATGTGTCATCGACGACTGTAAAAGGGTTGATATCTTAAAATGACGTCGTGTTATCCCGGTGTTCTCTTGTTTCCGTTCATCACGAAGAAAAGGCTCGCTTTGCGATCATATTTGTTTTCTTTGATTTCTGGAACAGCTTTGAAGGTTGAAGTTAGCTTAGCAAAAATTCACCTAGTGAATGCGAAAAAAATGTAAGTCAGTTTTTGTTTGAATAACCGTGAAATTTGTGATCAAACCTACCGATCAGCTCTTTTCTTGCGCGAGGTTTATTGTGAAATTTATATCGCGTAATGGTCTCAACATATTACAAAATCAAGTATAAGTCGAAAGGTTTAAGATTCTTCGTAGAGGATCTAGTCGATCAAAAAAGTTATTTTTGACTGCAAGTATACGAAAAATGAACTCCCATTTCGTAGATGGGTTCTTCACTGAACTGAGCAAGTAAATTAAAAAGGTTATTTAGTTACTGAACTTCTCTGAGAAAAACAGTGGTATCATCAGCGTACTGCGTAAGTTTTTATTGTGTTTGTGTCATCTGTTTTGATGCCTTTTATATCATTTGTCCTTCTAAGGGCATTAGCCAGGATTTCTATGTTAGACAGAGGGCAGCCTCGCCAGACTCCCCTTCCCAAATTAAACTGCTCAGTGGTAAAGCCGTTGTTTAGAATGTAGCTTGAAATGTCACTATATATTACGTCAATCCATTGCCACAGTTGAGGACCAAAGTCGAAGGTTTTCAGGCATTTTTGAAGATAATTCCGTATAATGGAATCAAATGCCTTTTTTCGAAATCGAGAAAAACGGCTAATCCGGATCCGGGAATGTTTTGCGTCTTGGTTAAATACATGATGTCTGTAATAAGTATGATACTTACGCCGATATATCTTCCTTTAACATAGCCTGTTTGGCTTCAGTCAGAATATTCTTAGGTAGGTCACTTCCCATTCTGATTGCAATGGCTTTTGTGGCGATTTTATAATCATTATTTAAAAGGGAAATCGGCCTCCACTTTTTTAAATATTCTGAATCTTTATTCTTTTTGGGGATCAAGGAAATGACTCCGAGTCGTTGGGAGATGGATAAATGACCGTGCTCATATGCGTAATTAAAATTATCCACCATAAAATGTCCAATCGCATCTCAAAATAATCTATATAATTCTATTGTCAACCCGTGAGAAGCAGGTGTTTTGTTGTTTTGGAACTTGTTGAGCGCGTCTGCACATTCCTTTACTGTTAACAAGCCTTCGCAGCGCAGGTTTAAAGATCTGGTGAGTCAAAGAAGTGTACGGAATTATTTGTTTTAATTGAGATATTTTTTATTTGTATATTTTCTTGGAAAATTTCTATTCTTCTGCCAGTATTTGTTTAGCGTTTCGTAGGATAGAGCCGTCTTCATTTTTTAATGAAGTTATATGTTTCTTCCTATGGTTTCTTTTCTCCAAATTTAGAAAGTATAACTTATTATTCTTTTCACCAAATTCATATTAACGTGCTCTGTTTCGAACTACTGTTCCTTGAGTTTTTTTTTTTTTTTTGGCAAATACCCAGAAAAGCCTTTTGAGTTGTGTTCAGGCTACTTTGGGGTGATCTTGATCAGGATCAGTGATCCAAGATCTGTCTGGATCATGGTGCATTAAAGAAACCGGCGAATCCACAGCCAGAGTGGATTCGTCGGTTCTTTCGACGCACCATGATCCAGACAGATCTTGGATCACTGATCCTGATCAAGATCACCCTAAAGGAACGCACCATTAGTCATGTAAACAATATCGGAAGTAAGCCTGGTTGCGGTCATTGCGTCATGAGGAGTTGATTTAAACTAGTACAGAGACCGCGCGAGTCATGCTGTGTGGCCACTGTGTTGCTCAAAGCCATTGTTTGCTTTTAAAAACAATCTTTAGGCGCGTTTTTTTTTATTTTTTGAACTCTCTCAGTATTTGTATTTAATATGCCATTTGTCCGTGATTATGCTTTTAAATTTTAATTGTTGATGACGGTTGAAATTATGTGCAAAAATGTAGAAGTTTCTTGTGTGCGGTTCTCGATTTCTGTTTTAAAGCCTTTTTTTTCTGTGTTTTGAAATTTTTAACAACCTCTTGAATAAAAATCTTACAATATCTACATAACTTTGGCACAGGAAAGGGAGTTTATCGGTAGCTTTTAATGACATATTTCACGGTTATTCAAACAAAAACTAACATTTTTTATGTCTCAACGTTGCCCGAATCTGTTTGCGATAAAACAATGGCGAAAAAGCGTTGATCTCTCCCCAGAATCGTTTTTGTGGATGTCCAAACAATTTTTCGCTACATGTTTCCTTCTAGCGCTTCGCAATGTTTGCCTTCTGACGATTCCAAAGTTTTTTGCGCATATAACTTGGGTATTCCATTACCGATTTTAGAATCAAAGGATTTTAAAAATCTCTTACGTTGTCTGCCCCCATAACCTAACCCTTTCTGCCATTTTATATATTTTTTTCTGCGATCATAATTATGTTTCATGTACGATTTGATAGCTTTTTTGTATACAGGTTAACCCATCCCCTTTTTTCCGCCGTTTAGGGTCGTCCGACCCACCCAGATTGTTGTGTTTTCCAAAAAAAAGGAAGAAGGTAATGACACATAATTTAAATAAAAAATGTCACTTTAAGGTGGCTAAAAACAATTTCCAGCGCTTAGATTTTGATGCGTTCTTTTATATCAATCAATGCTACAATTATGGTATCAATTATTGCTGAGCAAGTTGTTATCATTTTTGTTGCATAATAGATTGCCATAGCAACAATATGACCCGCTAAAAACATCCTTAATTTTGTAGGTGGTGTTTAGAGCCGCTTCAAATTTTCGGAAATTTAAGGCGGACCTAAGCTCCAGCTACAGATTTTTTTTTTTTTTTTAACTTTGCGAAAAAATTGCGCCTAAAGGCCGCCGCACACTAGCCGATTTTTTGTCGGCCGACAAAAAATCTTCACTTGTCGGCTAATGTACTGTGAATTCAGACAAGTCTGCGACAAAATCGGGGCTTGTCGGGCGATATCTGACAGTGCTAGATCTCAAAACGTCTTGTCGGCTAGTGTGCGGTGGAAAAAGGCGATTTGTCGGGATTTGCGCCTACCTCAACCAATGAGGAATTGTCATGAGACTCACGTGGAAAAGCCTCTTTTCAAACATGGCGGAGATCGACTCGGCACCAAGACTAAACGCAGTTAGTCGAGACAAAACATCTGCTAGTGTGCGGCAAGCTGGTGTCCCGACAAATTTTAACACGATTTAACCTCGACAAAAAATCTGCAGCTCGGCGACAAAAAATCGGCTAGTGTGCGGTAGCCTTTACCATGCTTCTCAGATGTTATAATATATGTACATAAAGCTATAATTACGTGTTTTTTAGCAAGTTCTACTGTTGCTCTGGTAACCTATTATGTCACGGAAATGATAACAACGTTTTTACCAATGCTGCGGCATTTTTTGGATACCATGATTGCAGCATCAAGTGATAAAGAGTGGTTACAACGAACCATCAAAATCTAAGTGTGGTGGAAACTGTTTTAAGCCACCTTAATCTAAAATACAGACACAAACCAATATGCAGTTTTGGTGGCTCATTTTTTTTTTTTTTTTTTTTTCTGCTGTTCACGTTTGAGTTTAACCATGGCGTCGACTTTGCTGACTTTGTAACCTCGTCTTGTCGTTTCCAGGCTCCGCAGATATCATGCTGAGATGATGGGTCTCCTAGTTCCAGCCTAGCCTTTTTTTTTTGTTTTGTTTCTCTTCCCACCGACCGACCGACCCAAAATCAGGAAATGCGTTCAGGGGGTGGAAAACTCGCCATTAAATACAACTGGCCGGTAACTTCAGTTACAATAACAATAACATGTTTGTTAAAAGCCTTAAGGATTGTTCGCGCCAAAATTTTCTAACATTGATTTTTTCCTGAAGATTTTACCATTAAAACATGATGATTTAGTGATGCCAGAGATAAAAAAAAAAAATGGGAGGTGACCGACTTCGTTTTGGAGAGAACATGTCCGGAAAAACACCCAAATCTTAGTAAATCGTTCTTCTTTAGCGAAGAAGGCCACAGTGGCTGCAAGTCTCAAAATAGTGCAATTAGAGCTTTGAAGGGAAATTTTCTCTGCCACATATGGTTTAAATGGAACTATTAAGCAAATTTAGTCAACTGGTGAGGTTCCTCAATGAGCAAGTTCGCATTTAGCGACCATAGTTTCAGGCACCTTGCAGCCACTAGATGGCATGATTCTATGTCCCCTGGACAGAAATCTTGAAATTGTATAACTTCCCGCATTGTTTTTTGTTCAGTTTTGGACAATGTAGAGGTAATTGTAAATTAAATCTGTTTTTTAAAAGAAAAGTAGGGGTCACCGAACATCCAAGATCGTTAAATCCAAGCAAAGCTATAGCAATGGCCATCTGCCCTATCATCGTTCATTTTAGTACTTAGCGCGCGCCCATGATGCATGACGTGGCAGGTGAATTTGCTTGCGCAGTAAGGCTGCGCAGAAACAATTAGCCCTAACGTCCTTAAGAGCTTCTGCCTGAGAGACCGGGGCAGACTTGGAAATGAGGGTCGGCCGATTTTGCTTAAAATTGGTACACAATCTTGTTATGTGGACTTATGAAATATGCCAAAGTTTCAGCTTCAATGAACTTTTTTTA
>JAHPZR010049728.1:0-14296 GCA_019787425.1 Platygyra sinensis | reverse complement strand
GTTATTTCGATGTGCTCTGGTTCCTGGAGGTGGTTTTAGAGCCATTTAGGCGAGTGCTACGTTCTGGCGGTTGGCTTGCCCTAAATTGCAAACAACACAAAGCGCAAGGCGACCCACTGGCCCAACAGTCCGCCACTCGAAGCTCCCTCCCCCCCCCCGTAAAATTCCACAAAAAACGGTCCAATCTCGCCCAAATTGCGCACTCATGCCAGCCGTGTCCGATAAACTCTTCTGCTCCATTCGCTGTGTTACCAAGTGTCCAAGTTGTTATCTCAACCACCCAAGAATCGCTGGTTGTCCATTCTCTAGCTTTCCAGTTCTGTCCCGCGTCTCGATCCGAATACGTTTCTCTTGGGCACAAGATTTGAATTCAAGCTTAGCGACCAGCGCCATCGTGACAAAGTCGCCTCCAGCCGTCGAGTGGCACAGGGCATTTTTTGAGCATGCACATTAAACACCGTGCGGCGGTTCCTGGGGACATTTCAACCAGTGATAATAAAGAAGTGGCAGGCCTGCCGCCCGACTCCCCATTCACGTGTAATAGCCAGTTTAGAGCTTAGCTCACACGAATATATTCCCTTTAAGGATCTGCCCCTTCTGTACTAGAGCCATGGGGGGATTCTCTGAATATTCTTCGTAAGCAATGGCTTGCTGTTTGAATTCAAATGCCAGTTCTGCCTAAGTATATGCTTAAGGTTAGGCCAACCGATGAGCGATTTTTGTGTGACAAAAAGCAAGATCACGGGTTAGTTTCTGTTTCTGGTTCTGTTGCTGTAGGGCGTGCTTTCCGCTCCCAAATGTAATTTCTGCGAGAGTTGTTGAAACAAGAGTTTCAGGGTACCCTCTTTCTATGAGCATTGTGTTTTAAATCCTTTTATAAAAGTACACAAAAAGGGTGCCCGACAAAAGCATGTGCAGTTTTAAATGCTGCTTTTGGACGAGTTGGTGCGGAGAAGTCTAAAGTGCTTCGGCCTTTAATAAAGGCCATTCTTGACGCCTCTGGTGGTGGGGCAGCTTGAGAAGATGTTGTGTACTGAAATGTTTCAAGTAGCTTTGAAATGAGTTTTTAAATCGTCTAGTCCTAGACTCTTTTCACAATACTTTCGCTGCCCTTTTGGTGCGAGGAACGTTGTTTCCCCGTGTCGGAAACTTCGCAGTAAACTTGATAGTTGGGTTGGTGGCTATTTGCTGTGTCAATGAAATTGCGGGGGGGGAACTTCGTCTTTGTTATATATCCAGATGAGAGATCATCATCGTCCCAATGTACCTTTTCCAGGCTAGTGGTTTGTTTCAGAGCGCTTCGTTCTAGAATTGAACACTGTTCACTGGTTCATTGACTTCACCTGATTTAAAGCGCCTAACAATGTTGTCACCGAAGCTCCTCTAGAACCTCTAATTTCATGGATCTTGTTGGCACGAATCTCTATTGTTTTAGGGCTAGGCGTCCATTGTTACCATGGTTTGTATATAATTTTCTCAACCAATCCTGTCAGACGTTCCGAAGGAGCGTTCGTGGCGGCCCGCCTTAAAAGCACTATTATATGTTACCTGTGTGTACCCCTGTCCCAAACAAAGACACTGAAATGATTTAGCGCCTAAACAGCACTGTTAACTTGCCAAAGTAGAACCAGTGAACTGCTCAAAATAGAACGCCGTGAAGCAATGTTTCAGCAGAAGCGCTGTTAACTGCACACCTACAACGCAGCGAAGAACGTTTCACTGAAATTAGCGCCCAGAAGCACTCTAATCTGCCAGCGAGAGATAGCAACGAGTAACTGAACAACTGGACTAATAGTTGGTTTATATCAGCTCAGCTACCGGATCCCCTGAAATATCGAATGACTTGAAATGCGCAGCGATACTATAAAGGATTGTGTCATGAACTACGGTGTACTTACGGTGCTAAATTTGCATGATACAAAATTGCCGACCCCGTGCCACTCTTTCCCTAATTTGCCAATAATATTAACTGAGGTCCGCGCGCGGGAGGATTTTCAAGGAACAAAAACCGACTACTCGTAGTCTAACCGAGAACGGGGCAGACATGGAAAGCTAGAGTTGTAAATTTGCATGATCAAAAAATGCTCTGTGCCACTCGACGGCTGGGTAGGCGACTTTGGCACGATTGGCGTCGGTTCGCTAAGCTTGAAAAAATCAAAATCTTGTGCCCAAGAGAAACGTATTTCGAGAGGGGGGGGGGGAGAACGGGCAACGAGAATGGAAAGCTAGAGTTGGAAAACCATGCGATTCTTGGGTGGTTAAGATAAACCTGCGACACTTGGTAAACCGCGAATGGGAAGAAGAGTTTATCGACGGCTGTCAATGAGGCCCCAATTTGGGCGAGATTGGACCGTTTTTTGTGGAATTTACGGAGCTTCGAGGTGCGGACCGTTGGACCAGTGGGTCGCCTGCGACTGTGTATTTTGTCTTTAGGGGAAGGCCCAACCGCCTAGAACGTAGAACTCGCCTAAATGGCTTCTAAACCACCTCCGGAACCCAGAGATCCATACGAAATAACGCAATGGTAGAACATAAGGTAAGCCATTTTATTGAAATTATTTTCCAGAGGTAGCATTTAGAACAATTTTCGAAGCAGTTCCCCAATACATTGTCTTGTAAACGGCTAAATTTGTTAACGCAAACGTCACAACAGACTTATGTCACGGGGGGTAATTAATCGTATTCAACGTCTGGGCCGCCTGGGATTAAACTAGGACGGCCAACGCGCCGACTCGGGGGTTAAGCGGTGAGCGCGCAAAGCTGAAAAATCACTATGATGGATGTCTCTTTTATGTTTAGCATAAGCACAAACCAGGGCCCTCTCCCCACTGCGTAAGTCTTCCGAAAGTTTAAGGTCAAATTTACACCAAATTTTACACTAAATTTTGACTTCGTTCAAATGTGAAAAATACTGTATTTTTGGACTAAAAAGCCTAGTCCAGAATACAGGTCGGGCCGCCAGGGTGGAGGTGAAATTACAAACTTAAGGCTGTTAAGAAATTTAACGGCTGCTAAGCACAAGGGTATTGTGGTACTATATGTGGTTGCTAAGATATTGGATGAAGCCGTAATAGAATCCATTCTCGAATAAACTACTCAACACCTACTTCAGCTTCTTCTACATTTGGTTAATGACAGTACGAAATGCCAGCGGCGTTTCACTGAAAAAAATACGGTTTTATCGCTGTGCTAGAGACAGGATCACACTGAAACTCAAAAGAGTGAGAGGACCCATAAGCTGACACCCTTTACAAACAGTTGGTTTTTTGTCCTTCTCTTCTTCCCCTCCACTCCTGTCTGGTGTATGTGTGTCATCCTTTTTCCTTGGTCCTGGAGTTGTCTCAGTATGGGTGAAGGTATTCTCGCCATAGTAGGTTGACTTCCAGTTGTCACCACACTTATCTATCTGAGTGCGCAGGAGCCACGTGGTTTCGATGGTCTCTGTTTTGTTTTCGCCACAGAAGTGGCATTGTCCCACCCATCCCGCAACAGAAGCACCATTCCTGTAAATCACAAAGAAAGCAAAAGTGCTGTTCGTGCCCCCTAACTGTCCAATTCCTAGAACTTTGGAATGAGATGTTCCTGCTGTTCCCTTTTCTCTCTCCACAGCCGTCCTGAACTCTCCTGTCACGCGATTGTTCTCCCTCTGCTCCACAATCATTTCAGATCCAAGCAAATTGTACCAGTTTCCATTTAAGCTACAGGACTTGTTCTGAATCTCGGGGTCCCAGTTCTCAAAAACTGGTTCAATAGATGGAGGGGTTTCATTTGGGTTTAGGCAAGGGCCATCTTGTTGCTCGCATCTTGTAAAAGCGTCACGTCCAACCATTGTTGATTTCCACTTGTCTATGCATGTATTGACCTTGGAGCGCTGCAGCCAGGAGGTAAGCAGCTTCTCTTGAGCACCATCTGCACAGATGAAGCACTGACCAGTCCACACCCTTGTTGAGGAGCCATTACGCCAGACCACTGTAAAGGCAAATGTTGCATCAGGGGAGCCGTATGGAGCATAGCCTAAAACAAGAATATAAGAATAAATTCGTGTCTCTGTAAGGCCAACTAGAGTGGAGCCTCGAATTAACGAAGTGTTAAGAGACTAGGGACGCTGGTTTATTACATGCCTGTTTAATATTTTTTACATTGAACTATATCTCACGTTTGCCAAACGATAGATATAGTTAAACCGAGTTGTATAGAGATCCTTTAATTAAACTGATAATTGAAATTGTTCCAAGCTGTAGACTTGTGCTATCATATCACTTTTATATTGCCATAACATCCTGGCAGAAACTCCCTCAAAAGATTGACGGGGGTAATATTCGTACATTTGGTAGGGGAGCTATTATATTGAGGTTCTCGGTCCTTAAATAAGGTATCTTTTTTCACCCTTTTGTAACTGTGTTCCTGGTGTGGTCCTTAGATAGGGTAGCTAAATTGTAATACTGAAGTGTGAAAACGCCCGTCTATACGAATGTTTTTGTTTAAACTTGATGCACCCTTTTAAGTATTAACGAAAAGATTTTGCAACAGAGGTTTAATAGCCTTGAATAGGGTGTCATTTTTCGTGTTTGGGCCTTAAAAAGGGTATCAATTTTTGCTTTCTTATTCCTTAAATAGGGTTAGGGTTTAAGAACCTTCGTGGCACACCCCTATCCAAAATTCGCGGGAGTACACCCCCCCCCCCCCCCCCCCCCTCCCCGGGACGCTGGCCCACTTTTTGATCGCGCCTACAGACCGAGAGCCTGGCACAGGATAAATAAAAAACAGTTGTTTCTTGCTTAGGAACAGTTAATATTTATTCCGCGGGCATGTTTAATGTTTAATTTTTAAATTTGAAAGCAAAATAAAATGTATGTATGTAATGTAACTATGAATGTATTCCAGTTTCCAGACATAACGAACACTCAATTCAATTCAATTCAATTTTAGTTTAAACTCACACAAACATTAATTTTACAGTGTTAGAAAAAAATTGAATACGTATAAATATCTATTAAAAAAAGAAAAAACCTTAAAACCTTAATAACCACAATATATATTACGCTCTACTTTAATTAATGTATTCTGCACTGTACTACGGAAAAATAATTTTCGAATACATATAAATATATACAAATTACATACTTGTAATTTAAACACTTACTTTAACTTGACTAGATGATAAAGAACACCAATACTACATAAAATGCAAAGAGCTATGGATCCACATGTATTAAGTAAAACGTATTTCGTAGAGCGCCCAACTCAATCGATTGAGAAGCATCAACTTTAACTTCACAGATTAGAAGTTCAGGTTTCACGAGTAATCATCGTTTCATTGCTACAGAAATGTAACAGTTCTATAGCAATAAAACGATGATTACTCGTGAAACCTGAACTTCTGTGAGGTTATAATTAGAAAATCACTATTTATATTTGGACATGCAACTGTGCCTTGCTGATTTCACAGTAATGTTTTTATTTTGTGCTTCAACATGGGGCAAATATAGGTCAGCTACGTTGTAGCTCTTCTAGGAGATACGAGCCTTTCCTATATTTCTAATACCTCAAAACCAGTTTTAATTAGTTTTTTTTTTAAATTGTGGCATTTTCATTAAAAAGCAGAAATTAAACTTTCAAAGAACACTTCTCTGCTGAAATGTAGTCATGTGCTGAAATTCCTATTATAGTAGAGCACTTTCAGATAGGACTAGAAGAAAAATATTAGCCTCGTTCATTGCTGATAACCTCTCAACTGTTTTTTCTTTTCAAAATTTTATCATAGTGTCAGGTAATTAAAACAGCCATCTGTCAATACTTCAATAGTGGATGTGGGAAAACAAATTAATTTTAGAATGCTACGATGACTGCCTTATGTCACATTCTTTGTGCAACATCAGCTTACAATCCACCCTTTAGTCTGAAATTTCAGCCGCCTCTTCCCTTTACCCCGAGTGGGGCCCGCTCGGGATAAAGGGAAGAGACGGCTGAAATTCAGACTATCCACCCTTTGACCTGTCTACTCTATTATGGAACACACAAACAACATTTCGTCACGTCAGCCTAGTATCCACCCCATCCTGATCCTTGATATTAGATTCTAACGTCGCAAAACTATGAGAATAACTGTGAGAGCGTGTGAAGAACCCATGTGTTAATGAGTAAACGACAGCATAAAATTAATGACATATGCACGTTTCTGCGCAGTCTTTCCCTTATTTGTACTTCAGAATTTTTAAATTCTGTACTGAAGGAGGGTTTCATTGTCTGTATTTCACATGCAAATAGCGGTAAAATCATCCGACCGTAGAATAGATTGTGGCTAGACAGCGTCGGTAAAATCTTCTGACATCTTCCGAGAATTTTGATCATCCGTCCTTCTGCCACTATCGACTAATTAACTATAGCTTGTGATAACTACATTAAGTATTTTCAGTTGGAGACATGCGCGGGATCCTGAAACCCTCTTTAAATTCGTTCGTTCCAGTTTCATACAGCAGGGGGTAGTGTTGGGAGGAGGTCCTGGAATGCCCGTGAACCCTCTTCCCCTGATCATGAGCTCGAGCAGTGATACAAGAACAGAGTAATTTATGTCACGCGGAGATTAACTCATCTATGCAGCTACTTCGTAGGTTTGTCCCTCCGTCACGCTCACTCCTCAACCCAAAAAAATACCAAAACGTGGATGTCGACATGACGAACTGTTAAGTACCCTGGATGCGACAAACAGCAGTAAAATGGCTTTTAGAACACAGTGACAAACGTTATACGTAATACGCGTGAGCTAAGTACAAGTCCGATTATTGACGAAAAGCCGGATACAATAAACCTAATAAGACTAAAGCCATTCTCGTGACACCCGCTGGCATGCAAATAACAACATTTTAGATGTTCTACGGGCGTCGTGCTGTAAAACGTTTAAAACAGACTCATAGAATATAAATAATCAATAGATGTATTCACCTAACACTGCAGAGTGAGGTTCCCCAGCATATTTAGTTCTGTACTCTCCCAGAAGTGTGCCATTGTCTCCATGTTTCAGAGAAATCTCATCACCCAGTTGATTGTACCATTTGCCATCTAGAGTCTTACAGTCCTTCCCAGCTGCATGCCAAGCTAGAGCAAGAGTTAAAAAACCAAACGAGAACAAACCCGAGAGAACCGACATACTGCTATCTTATCTCTCGCCGCCAACAGCTAATGGTTTTGTCGTGCAGGCGCTATAGGGGCTACTCTCTTCTTCGCAGCCGTTTTTGGGGATGTCACGCAACGCTCCCCCAAAACATGGCTGCAAAGACAGAATGGAGGCAAGCTGATTACGCAATAAGGGCGTGACATTGTTAATATTTACCTTACTCAAAGCTGAAAAGAGAAGAAGGAGAGATCTTTTCGGTACAAGTGGGATCGAGTCAAACGAGCGAGTAATGGAAAGTTTATATCGAGAGTGATTAGCGTTGAGCTCAGTGATGTAAGCTTGTATCGAGACATTTAATCAGAGTAATTGAAGCAATTCACAACACAAGATTCACACTCGCGTAGATGCACGTTTTCTTTGAAGCGTGCACGCCTCTGTCAGCTTAGCAACATCTAAGCAGCCAAAGTGCAAAGACAGCGCGGACTACCTACGGACCAGTCCACGGACTTCCCCTACGTACCCCTATGTACCCCTCTACAGACCCAGTTACATTTTCCAGCGTAACGTTTGAAATTTCGCTGACGCAAGTGATCTGCATTGGACAAGCAGTAAGTGAAATAATTTGCATTTTTGTTTTTTATTTTGATTTTGGGGCTGGTCTGTAGAGGGGTACATAGGGGTACGTAGGGGAAGTCCGTGGACTGGTCCGTAGGTAGTCCGCGCTGTCTTTGCACTTTGGCTGCTTAGATGTTGCTAAGCTGACAGAGGCGTGCACGCTTCAAAAGAAAACGTGCATCTACGCGAGTGTGAATCTTGTGTTGTGAATTGCTTCAATTACTCTGATTAAATGTCTCGATACAAGCTTACATCACTGAGCTCAACGCTAATCACTCTCGATATAAACTTTCCATTACTCGCTCGTTTGACTCGATCCCACTTGTACCGAAAAGATCTCTCCTTCTTCTCTTTTCAGCTTTGAGTAAGGTAAATATTAACAATGTCACGCCCTTATTGCGTAATCAGCTTGCCTCCATTCTGTCTTTGCAGCCATGTTTTGGGGGAGCGTTGCGTGACATCCCCAAAAACGGCTGCGAAGAAGAGAGTAGCCCCTATAGCGCCTGCACGACAAAACCATTAGCTGTTGGCGGCGAGAGATAAGATAGCAGTATGTCGGTTCTCTCGGGTTTGTTCTCGTTTGGTTTTTTAACTCTTGCTCTAGCTTGGCATGCAGCTGGGAAGGACTGTAAGACTCTAGATGGCAAATGGTACAATCAACTGGGTGATGAGATTTCTCTGAAACATGGAGACAATGGCACACTTCTGGGAGAGTACAGAACTAAATATGCTGGGGAACCTCACTCTGCAGTGTTAGGTGAATACATCTATTGATTATTTATATTCTATGAGTCTGTTTTAAACGTTTTACAGCACGACGCCCGTAGAACATCTAAAATGTTGTTATTTGCATGCCAGCGGGTGTCACGAGAATGGCTTTAGTCTTATTAGGTTTATTGTATCCGGCTTTTCGTCAATAATCGGACTTGTACTTAGCTCACGCGTATTACGTATAACGTTTGTCACTGTGTTCTAAAAGCCATTTTACTGCTGTTTGTCGCATCCAGGGTACTTAACAGTTCGTCATGTCGACATCCACGTTTTGGTATTTTTTTGGGTTGAGGAGTGAGCGTGACGGAGGGACAAACCTACGAAGTAGCTGCATAGATGAGTTAATCTCCGCGTGACATAAATTACTCTGTTCTTGTATCACTGCCTCGAGCTCATGATCAGGGGAAGAGGGTTCACGGGCATTCCAGGACCTCCTCCCAACACTACCCCCTGCTGTATGAAACTGGAACGAACGAATTTAAAGAGGGTTTCAGGATCCCGCGCATGTCTCCAACTGAAAATACTTAATGTAGTTATCACAAGCTATAGTTAATTAGTCGATAGTGGCAGAAGGACGGATGATCAAAATTCTCGGAAGATGTCAGAAGATTTTACCGACGCTGTCTAGCCACAATCTATTCTACGGTCGGATGATTTTACCGCTATTTGCATGTGAAATACAGACAATGAAACCCTCCTTCAGTACAGAATTTAAAAATTCTGAAGTACAAATAAGGGAAAGACTGCGCAGAAACGTGCATATGTCATTAATTTTATGCTGTCGTTTACTCATTAACACATGGTTCTTCACACGCTCTCACAGTTATTCTCATAGTTTTGCGACGTTAGAATCTAATATCAAGGATCAGGATGGGGTGGATACTAGGCTGACGTGACGAAATGTTGTTTGTGTGTTCCATAATAGAGTAGACAGGTCAAAGGGTGGATAGTCTGAATTTCAGCCGTCTCTTCCCTTTATCCCGAGCGGGCCCCACTCGGGGTAAAGGAAGAGGCGGCTGAAATTTCAGACTAAAGGGTGGATTGTAAGCTGATGTTGCACAAAGAATGTGACATAAGGCAGTCATCGTAGCATTCTAAAATTAATTTGTTTTCCCACATCCACTATTGAAGTATTGACAGATGGCTGTTTTAATTACCTGACACTATGATAAAATTTTGAAAAGAAAAAACAGTTGAGAGGTTATCAGCAATGAACGAGGCTAATATTTTTCTTCTAGTCCTATCTGAAAGTGCTCTACTATAATAGGAATTTCAGCACATGACTACATTTCAGCAGAGAAGTGTTCTTTGAAAGTTTAATTTCTGCTTTTTAATGAAAATGCCACAATTTAAAAAAAAAACTAATTAAAACTGGTTTTGAGGTATTAGAAATATAGGAAAGGCTCGTATCTCCTAGAAGAGCTACAACGTAGCTGACCTATATTTGCCCCATGTTGAAGCACAAAATAAAAACATTACTGTGAAATCAGCAAGGCACAGTTGCATGTCCAAATATAAATAGTGATTTTCTAATTATAACCTCACAGAAGTTCAGGTTTCACGAGTAATCATCGTTTTATTGCTATAGAACTGTTACATTTCTGTAGCAATGAAACGATGATTACTCGTGAAACCTGAACTTCTAATCTGTGAAGTTAAAGTTGATGCTTCTCAATCGATTGAGTTGGGCGCTCTACGAAATACGTTTTACTTAATACATGTGGATCCATAGCTCTTTGCATTTTATGTAGTATTGGTGTTCTTTATCATCTAGTCAAGTTAAAGTAAGTGTTTAAATTACAAGTATGTAATTTGTATATATTTATATGTATTCGAAAATTATTTTTCCGTAGTACAGTGCAGAATACATTAATTAAAGTAGAGCGTAATATATATTGTGGTTATTAAGGTTTTAAGGTTTTTTCTTTTTTAATAGATATTTATACGTATTCAATTTTTTTCTAACACTGTAAAATTAATGTTTGTGTGAGTTTAAACTAAAATTGAATTGAATTGAATTGAGTGTTCGTTATGTCTGGAAACTGGAATACATTCATAGTTACATTACATACATACATTTTATTTTGCTTTCAAATTTAAAAATTAAACATTAAACATGCCCGCGGAATAAATATTAACTGTTCCTAAGCAAGAAACAACTGTTTTTTATTTATCCTGTGCCAGGCTCTCGGTCTGTAGGCGCGATCAAAAAGTGGGCCAGCGTCCCGGGGAGGGGGGGGGGGGGGGGGGGGGGGTGTACTCCCGCGAATTTTGGATAGGGGTGTGCCACGAAGGTTCTTAAACCCTAACCCTATTTAAGGAATAAGAAAGCAAAAATTGATACCCTTTTTAAGGCCCAAACACGAAAAATGACACCCTATTCAAGGCTATTAAACCTCTGTTGCAAAATCTTTTCGTTAATACTTAAAAGGGTGCATCAAGTTTAAACAAAAACATTCGTATAGACGGGCGTTTTCACACTTCAGTATTACAATTTAGCTACCCTATCTAAGGACCACACCAGGAACACAGTTACAAAAGGGTGAAAAAAGATACCTTATTTAAGGACCGAGAACCTCAATATAATAGCTCCCCTACCAAATGTACGAATATTACCCCCGTCAATCTTTTGAGGGAGTTTCTGCCAGGATGTTATGGCAATATAAAAGTGATATGATAGCACAAGTCTACAGCTTGGAACAATTTCAATTATCAGTTTAATTAAAGGATCTCTATACAACTCGGTTTAACTATATCTATCGTTTGGCAAACGTGAGATATAGTTCAATGTAAAAAATATTAAACAGGCATGTAATAAACCAGCGTCCCTAGTCTCTTAACACTTCGTTAATTCGAGGCTCCACTCTAGTTGGCCTTACAGAGACACGAATTTATTCTTATATTCTTGTTTTAGGCTATGCTCCATACGGCTCCCCTGATGCAACATTTGCCTTTACAGTGGTCTGGCGTAATGGCTCCTCAACAAGGGTGTGGACTGGTCAGTGCTTCATCTGTGCAGATGGTGCTCAAGAGAAGCTGCTTACCTCCTGGCTGCAGCGCTCCAAGGTCAATACATGCATAGACAAGTGGAAATCAACAATGGTTGGACGTGACGCTTTTACAAGATGCGAGCAACAAGATGGCCCTTGCCTAAACCCAAATGAAACCCCTCCATCTATTGAACCAGTTTTTGAGAACTGGGACCCCGAGATTCAGAACAAGTCCTGTAGCTTAAATGGAAACTGGTACAATTTGCTTGGATCTGAAATGATTGTGGAGCAGAGGGAGAACAATCGCGTGACAGGAGAGTTCAGGACGGCTGTGGAGAGAGAAAAGGGAACAGCAGGAACATCTCATTCCAAAGTTCTAGGAATTGGACAGTTAGGGGGCACGAACAGCACTTTTGCTTTCTTTGTGATTTACAGGAATGGTGCTTCTGTTGCGGGATGGGTGGGACAATGCCACTTCTGTGGCGAAAACAAAACAGAGACCATCGAAACCACGTGGCTCCTGCGCACTCAGATAGATAAGTGTGGTGACAACTGGAAGTCAACCTACTATGGCGAGAATACCTTCACCCATACTGAGACAACTCCAGGACCAAGGAAAAAGGATGACACACATACACCAGACAGGAGTGGAGGGGAAGAAGAGAAGGACAAAAAACCAACTGTTTGTAAAGGGTGTCAGCTTATGGGTCCTCTCACTCTTTTGAGTTTCAGTGTGATCCTGTCTCTAGCACAGCGATAAAACCGTATTTTTTTCAGTGAAACGCCGCTGGCATTTCGTACTGTCATTAACCAAATGTAGAAGAAGCTGAAGTAGGTGTTGAGTAGTTTATTCGAGAATGGATTCTATTACGGCTTCATCCAATATCTTAGCAACCACATATAGTACCACAATACCCTTGTGCTTAGCAGCCGTTAAATTTCTTAACAGCCTTAAGTTTGTAATTTCACCTCCACCCTGGCGGCCCGACCTGTATTCTGGACTAGGCTTTTTAGTCCAAAAATACAGTATTTTTCACATTTGAACGAAGTCAAAATTTAGTGTAAAATTTGGTGTAAATTTGACCTTAAACTTTCGGAAGACTTACGCAGTGGGGAGAGGGCCCTGGTTTGTGCTTATGCTAAACATAAAAGAGACATCCATCATAGTGATTTTCAGCTTGCGCTCACCGCTTACCCCCCTATGGCGCGTTATTAGCTAGGGTCAAAATTAAACGTGCTAACTTTTCGCAAAATGAATATTGAAATAGTTCTTTTATTAGCCATTACTTTCTAACTCCGTTCTTTTTTAAACCATTATTTTCTAATTGCATCTCTTTGCCAGAGTTAATTGCGAATTAAGTCTACATTTACAAACTTAATTGCGAATGAAGTCAACACTTACAAAACTTGCTTAATTGCGAATGAAGTCAACACTTACAAAACTTGCTTAATTGCGAATAAAGTCTTCCTTCACACACGTGTATTGCGGTAAACAATCGAAACACGAATTACATAGTCTGAATATAACGGAACTTTTTTGAAAGAATATTTCGTAAGCATTCTGAATTACCTCACAAATGTTCTGAATAAAGGTCTTTTCTTTGCAATTCACTGCTTGAAGCTGCACGTCTTCCTTCCCATGCGATCAAAATCACCAGCATCGGATTTCCTGCAAATGATGAACCATTCAAATTTTCTGCGAAAAATGAACCATGCTGTGAGTAGAGTCCACATAAGTTTTAATTAGCTTGTCTTGCTTTATGGACCAAGACACTGAATGCAACTTGGAAAGGGAACAAAGGAGTCTTTGAAGCCCATGCAATCGACAATGTTCTTGAAGCGCAGTCACTGAAAGTAACGATATTTTTCCGCAGTTTGAAAATTAGGGGAAAAATATTCTCTTGTCGGTATGAACTATCAAGGGACTCTAGGGAGAGTATATCACAAGGGGTCTATGCAAATTCTTCCTCTTGGTGTTCTCTGAAGGCGACTCGCTTTTATTTTTTATTTTTCCTTCGTGTTTTCCAGTGAGCGCACGATAGCAACTATCGTGTTCATGTTTTTTGGTTCATTCGTTTTTTGCGCACGGGTGTAATATGCCCAGGGAATTTAGACGAGAGTGGGAAATAGAGAGATGAAGCCCAGCCATTTCATGACGTACATCCCAGCACTCCCAATCCCCACTTCTTCCACCCTCTTCCCACCCATACCAGTTCGCCTTCTTAAATAGTCCTTCTCATAACTCAATCAATCACTGAAAGAAAGAGAAATCCGGACATGCAACAGCCTTGTTTCACCCCTTTCCTTAAATCAAACCAGTCGTAACTTCCAGAACCGTCTACAACAGCACATTTGCTCTATTCATACATTGCATTTACCATTGCAAACTATCTTGATGTGATACCATACTCTCCCATTATTTCACATAAAATGCCTTTATCAATGCTATCAAAAGCCTTCTTGAAATCCACAAAACAAACATACAGGTTGGCATTCCACTCAATTACTTGCTCAATGATGTTTCTTAGAATAAATATCTGTTCGATTGTCCCCCTTCCTCTCATAAACCCTGCCTGCTCTTGTCAAAGCCTGGTGTCAAGAGTATCCTAATTCTTGTGATAATCACTTTGCCTAATACTTTCGCGGCCACAGGTAGCAGTGTTATTCCTCTCCAACTTCCACATTCCATGAGATTTCTCTTCTAGAGGAAGAATGATCAACCCACATCTCCAGTCGTTAGCTACTCTTTCACTTTTCCCAGATCTTCAAGAGCAATTTATACATCACAGCTACTGTAGTTTTAAGA
>JAHPZR010049726.1:20000-23308 GCA_019787425.1 Platygyra sinensis | reverse complement strand
GAGAAATTCTTTGTAGGCCAGTGATCTCAAGTAAAGCAATGACAAAAATTTTGTACAGAAACTCTGAAAAAAAGTCTTCTTGAATGCGAAATAAATGGCTTCAAGAAACATCTTTCGGCACTTTTTCCGAGCGAATTTTTTCATGTTTGTATTATTAATAAGTAATCATACGGTTTTTCTCGTGCAATTTCAGCTTTTTGAAAAAAACTCACGCGTGCTAATTAATTCCAAATTGAAGTCGAAACCGTATGATTACCTATACATAGTTGCTTGAAAATTGAATTCTTCAACTATCATTTGTCATTATTCAACAAATTGTAACACTATCTAAATATGGTCATGATGCTCTCGATATCTGTCATCCGTAGGTAACAGATATCCGGCGATATACGTAGCTTCGTACGTGGGAGGAAAAAGTGAAGTGAAAAAATGTCAACAGAAAGGTTTAAAAATGTTACGAGCTTGGAAATCAATTTTCTTATCAAATTGTTGAATAATAAAAGAATTATCCTGCGAAATCGCGCGGAATATCGTCTGATACTTAGCTGACGAGGCCGTAGGCCGAGTCGGCTAAAATGAGACGATATTCCGCGAGATTTCGCGCGCTGTTCGATTAGGGCTCCAGCGCGGACTCGGGGAGCTTTGAATTCAGTTTTTAGTGTTCAGGTAGCTTAAAAGTACAGGGTCATTTACTCACGGTTGTTTCAGTTCCGAGATTTTGTTGGAGTAAAGAAAAAAGAAGCAAAAAAAAAATCAAACCAAAATAATTTAATATGTAGTGAACAAAGAAGGAGACGCCGGCTTTCGAGTTGGCAACCAAACCAGTGAAATTGGTCGAGCAGTAAGTTAGTAGAGTAGGTGATAAGGAATGACCTATAAATAATAAGGAACTAAATAGAAGTTTAAATAAAGTAGTTAATGCGAGTGTTTGCAGTATTCATGTCTCACTGGCAAAAAGCGGCAATGTATGTTCTTTCTTTCTTTTTTTTTTCTTTAAATTGATGAAAAAGCATGTATTTAATCTCAATTGTATTTTTTCCCAGAGATTTATGGTGCGTTTCCTCTTTTTTTCTTATTTTTTGTTCTTTGCGGTTGGCTTTTACCAACTGCCAAATCAAAGAAAAAAGGACAATGAAAAATTCTTTCACCCAAACGAAACTAAAACCTCCATGATTTTTCAGCAAATTGACCTTGTATAGGACTCGACAGCTAGTTACTTCTTCAAGGTCTCGAGGATCATAAAAAAGAAGGCGCGTCCAACACTCTATGCCTTCGTTCTATCTCTCTCCCCAGTCTCCTCCAAAAAGATCATATATAGCAAATGCGACATGTTTTTTTTATTTTGCACTAAGAAAGAATAAGACTCTCCTCAATTGTCCCTCTTTTTCATGAACTAATCGGTTATTTTTCGAGTCTACAAAATGCTGCTGTCGTGAAATTAATAGTCTGTATGATAAATACTTGTTAATCTTCATTTATAACATGTAACAATCAATGAGTTTAGGTATTCCTTGGAAAAACCTTCACATGTCAGAACACTTTTCGCCACCATTTTACTATTGATCAGCAATAGTACTTGCTGAAGGCGTCATTTTTATAATTTTAATGTAGTTGCGATGATACGTTTGTAATTAATTTCGATCAAATTAATTTTTTTTAACTTTGTTTTGTAGTTTTACATCCTCCTCACTGAAGTTATTTGTTTGAGCGCTGCTGATTTCCAGCAGAGCTATAATGTGTAGCTTTAGAGTAAATAAAGTTAATTATTATTCATTTCAAATATTTCCCCGTTTCTGATTGGTTAAAACAACACGCATAATTCGTCATAATCAGCTGCTGTTCACCAAATTTGGTAAGACTCTTCGCCATATTGAATCAATGACGTCAAAAGTGCAGCCCGCTGCAGATTATTGAACCGGGACGTCAAAATGAGATCAAAAGAGCAACACGCTGCAGATTTTTGAACCGTTGACCGAGAAAACCTGGGGACGAGATTGTGTTAGCTTTGGTGAGCAGAAAAACACAGAGCGAAATGGCGAAACTCCTTTAAGGAGGCTCGAAAGGGTTGCACGCGCGCGCAATCTACACACGCCATAACTAAGATGCACGCGTCAGCTGAATCAGTATTAAAATCAGCACACCGGAAGTTAATGCTGCGTAAATCGCGCGAACCGGAAATAAAATCTGCGCAAAACATTTGTTTTTAGCTCGAAAGTTCGTTCGGTGACTTATCTTGATTTTTTGCATGCACCCACCATTCACGATGGCACTTCAGATATAAAAGTTTCGGGGAAAATTATCTAGTGGAATTTTCTGTAAGCCATAAAACGCGTTTTCTTTAAATACATTTAATTCTACTAGATAAAATTTTTCCATACTGTCTGAAAAGTTAAAGAATTTAGGGAACTTTCCAACAAAGAAATAAAAATGGTAGGTCACCGAATTAGTTTCCCAGATAATTTACAAAAACCGAAATTTAGAGGACGCTTTTGTGGACCTCGTGCGTTGCCATGGTAACTGATATGACGTCACAAGTACCCTTAAAGTATAGCCCAACAATAGAGTTGCAAGGAGACATATAGTTTGCCCACGCCATTAAACATCCTTCTTTGTAATCTTCCATCGTTTCACAAACAATATAGCAACGAAAAACCCTTTCGAGCCTCCTTAAGAACGGGGAAATAATTTGAATGAATAATAAAGCAATTATTGAATTCGGCTTTAGTAGGATATGAAGAATTCTGCAGATCTCGGAGGGTGTTATCCACCTCGGCCTTTGGCCTCTGAGGATAACACGCTCCTTGATCTGCAGAATTCTTCGTATCCTACTAAGCCTCATTCAATAATTGCTAACTATTCCTTCTATTATCACACACTGTGGTCACTATCTATTTTTGCTTGGGCTAAGAATCCAGTCACACAATCTCTCTGGCAGTCACACTCTCTCAGTATTCCATTACTAATATGATCTGCTCGCGCAAAGAGCCGATAACTTAATGCATTCCGGTAAGGAATGTATGGTTTGCAGGAGTTCGAGTCTGTTAGTAAGTATTGTAATATGACAGGCTTCCAAACTCACGATTCGTGGAATCGATCAAAGATATAGAGGATATTACACGGTGGCGAGAAGATATGAATTTTATGTCCGAGTGGCAAGACCAACATCTCACGAGTGAGTGGAGCGAACGAGTGAGATGTTGTTGTTGTTCATTCTTAGTGAACGAATGCACATAAATCCCGATGATTCACGAGCAATGTGTACGTCAACATTTTTATTATTCAAATTGAATACACTGCAAGCAAAAATC
>JAHPZR010049726.1:10000-17500 GCA_019787425.1 Platygyra sinensis | reverse complement strand
GGTTTGATTAGTCGAGAGTGAAGCGGTCTACATTGAAAGTTTGTTAAGTCTATTAGGAGTCTATTAGCAGTTCGTTCGTCGCAATGGTTAAGAATCCAAATAAGCCG
This sequence comes from Platygyra sinensis, assembly GCA_019787425.1. Lineage (NCBI taxonomy): Eukaryota > Metazoa > Cnidaria > Anthozoa > Scleractinia > Merulinidae > Platygyra > Platygyra sinensis. Next base: position 17,393 of record JAHPZR010049726.1, on the reverse strand, counting down.
TTCCTAAAGAGAAGAAAAGAAAAATAGTAAAAAAGATGGTTCAGTATGGCAATGAAATCAGTCATACAATACAGAAATAAACACCTTCTTTGGTGAGCATTTCGGATCCAATTCAAATACACCTTATTCCAAAATGGCCGCCACTTTAGTATTCTTTTGTTTACTTGCAAATTAGCCCTTGTTGCCTCGTTTGAAGGAAAATATTCTTTTGAATTTTGACTTTAAGAACGAGGCAACAAGGGCTAATTTGCAAGCAAACAAAAGAATACTAAAATGGGGGCCATTTTGGAATAAGGTGTATTAGACTTAAGAACATCGAGTTATCTGATCAAATACTGTTTTTCCACAGGAGAAGTAAAGATACCCCTATTCCCTTCACGCGACAGAAATTAGAGTTTTGGGCAGCATTTCAGTTTTAGCTGACATCTAAAGCAGCCGATAAAGGGAACAGCTTAAGACAATATTTTGGAACTGAGAAGGCAATATTTTCACATTTTTCTCTCGTCGTTATCCCAAATGTACGGTGGCAATTCAGCGGACTTTAATATTGGAAAAACACTGTCCATGTAAACCTCCCTGACGAATCTCCGCATATGCGCTGCGTCCCTCTAAACACTGAAAACAACAAACCAGCAGTTGGATTTGAGAACAATAAAGAAAAGCACAAATATCTGTACTGGTGTTATGAAAGAGAACGTTCAAAGTGAAAGACTATTTAACAGATGGTTGACAGTAGTGTCTAACAAAAGAAATTGAATAACTCAGAAAATAAATTGATTACAACTCTTAGCGATACTAATTTGTAAGAATCCATTTCCTTCACTCAAGAAGAATTTCCTCATGGCACTTAGTCACGCGTCGGGTTGTAGCGTGACAGAGAGAGGCTAAATAAGTCACGAATTCTAAAGTAGGGAACTTGATCAAAAAAAGGAGACAAACACAAGCCACAGGTAACATAAGCCGCCGCTTGTGTAAGACGAGGGTTTTAAGCTAGGATTGGCTAAGCCGTGGCTTATATAAGCCGTTGACGCGAGACCACTCGTATAAATGGTATCGCTGCTTGCTTGCGGCTTACGTAAGACCAGAACTTACATTGCGCAAGCGCCAGGTTTTCCCGTGCTCAAGCGAGATTTCGCGCAATTGCTATGACTACCAACACAAAAACAAAGCATAGGTCAGGAACAAGCGGTGAACCATTTATACGAGAACTCAAGCTTCGCATCTTATATAAGCCGCACTCGTATAAATGGTCCAGTTCGCGTCTGATGTAAGGCGTAGTTTGTGTAATCAGCGGCTTATTTTTTCTCGGATAAATGGGCCTAATATTAGAAAGCGCTCCAAGTTACGCCATTTTGCCCACACAAATACTCAGGAGAACTGGTCTGGTTAAGACCGTATCTAGCTATAGCATGAAACCAAAAGCAACAATAAGTGGCGCAGCAAAGGAAGACGTGTCAACTGATATTAAAAAAAAAAAAAAAACCCGCCTGAAAGTTTATTCAGAATGGCAATTTGTTTTAGTAACAAAATCACATTTTATGAGCTAAAGCTTTCTTCTAGCTTTGAAATTTTTACTTTTTCTCCAAAATGTTTGCCTCCTTTACAGTGTTTTCAATATTGCACACGTAACAGTCACGTGCTTACTTTGAGAGCATCCTTGACGTCAGTGGTATAAAGAATTTTGGGAAATGTAGATATCACAGGATCCATAATAAGGCCTGAAACACGAAACAAAATCAATTTCTAGTAAGATAAGCATTGAAATTAAAGCAATGCTTTTTTTAAACTTGCTTAGTGATGTAACTTTCAAAGACCTCTACAGTCTCGCAATTAGAGATTAAGACCAATGTCTTTCTCACGATAAGAACATAAAAGAAGGCAGAAACACGAGATCCATGACCTCTGCGATACCGGTGCAGTGCTCTACCAACTGAACTATCGAGGCAACTGGAAGCTGGACACTTTGTGAGTTCGTAATATACCCGTAGAAGGGCAGCTCCCAGTTGGCCTGATAGCTCAGTTGGTAGAGCACTCCACCGGTATCGCAGAGGTCATGGGTTCGAATCCCGTTCAGGCCTGAAATTTTTTCAGGCTTTAATTTCGCAGCTACTTAAGTTGTGTGCATAACTGTAATTATCAATCATATCTTCATATCATTCTCCGCAGTTCAAATATATGAACTTTTGTATATTCACTTGTAGAGTTTTTATTTTCTTTTAATATTTTCCGCCGTTCTTTGGGAAAAGCATTGAGGAGTACAGTTTGAAAAGTAAGAAATGTTCAACCGGTGAGACAGTTGAGTACGATGGTTCTCTGAACGACTTGAACTCTCCCCGTGTGTCGTAGAGGTCTCCTGTTCTTACGCTTCCGAGAAAAATTAGCCTACTGTTATAAATTGACTTAGATTCAGTGCAAATGAACAGGTTGTTTATATGACTTGATTTGTTGTTTCAGGGGATGAGGAGACGTTGTCCTCGTTTAAATGGGTCCAATGAGTTATCAAAAGTTTAGCATAGTTAAAATTATAATGAAACAAGAATTTTTCCCCTACTTTTTTAAGATAAAAATACAGAAAAAAAAGAAAACATTGTAGAGATATCTCTTGATACAGTATTCTTTGGGCATAGATCATAGACTCAATGTTGGGCATTTTCAAGCCTCCTTTATCAATAGGGTTAATAAATGCTGTGCGCCTTACTGCGCGCTTTATCTTTTCCCTTCCAGACAAAATAATATAATAAAGTATTGATTTTTTTTGTTTGAGATGAGAATAACCCTGCATAAGATCTTCAGTATTGCAAGAGATTTGATCACTTGAATTTTTCTAAGTAGTGTGAGTCATCTCCAGCTCCAGCCCTTCAACAATCCTCTCAGAGATTCTCAACTGATTCAAAATTTAGCTTTTAAAACAGTGAGTGATTAAAGTTAAAGTTAACCCTGGGATTTTTATAACTTTGCTTATTTCATTCGCACCTAGTTCTGAGGTGCTTGATTCCATACTTCCTAGACGAAGAATTTCCATTTTGTTGTGGTTTACCTTCAATCTGGAGTAGGTACTAAACAGATCGATTAGTTTCGAAAAGGGTGCGGTGCGAAAGTTTGTCCCTGACAAATTATGGCATATCATCAGCGGATATAACTTATTTGATTTCAGAACCATCCATAGCAATACCCTTTATTTGTTCGTTATTACGTATGGATAATGACAGTAATTTTAGTACTATTATGAAGAGAGGTGGCAAGAGCGGATCGCCCTGTCGAACATTCCTTTTAAGATTGAAAGAGGGAGTGGAAAAGCCATTATTCATAACACAACTTGATACATTCTTATAGAACGTTTTGCTCCACCCCAAGAAGGATTCTTCGAAGCCAAAGTATTTTAGTGATTTAAGAAGGAAGTTTCAATTTAAAGACTTGAAGGCTTTCTCAAAATCTATTGCAATCATTATACCGTGGTAGTGCCGCATTTTTGTTAACTCCAAAACATCGCTAATCGTACGAGCTGCATCAAAGATGGTTCGTCCTTTTACAAAGGCATTCTGATCATAATGAATAATATGTGGTAATACGGTCTCTAGCCTTTTAGCAATAGCTTTTGAGCCAATTTTAACGTCAACATTTACTAGAGAAATTGGTCACCAGTTTTTTTATTCATCTCCTGTCTTTGTCCTTTTTCTCAATTAAGGTTATTATGGCTTACTTTTGCGAATTGATGATTCTCCATGAAAATGAAAAAAGGAAATGAAAGGGTATCTTCCAGAAAGGGACAAGTTGAATAGTCACTTGATATTCCAGACTTTTCGTCATAAAGTTCCGAGTAAAACTGTGAATTTCACTTAGAATGGTGTCCTGAACAGTAGTCTCAACTCCATTTGTTCGAATAAGGTTTCTATGTAGCTTTTTTTTTCCTTATCTCTGTTTTCTAGGTTAAAGAAGTACTTGCTGTTTCTTTCCCCCTCATCAATTCGCAAAAGTAAGCCATAATAACCTTAATTGAGAAAAAGGACAAAGACAGGAGATGAATAAAAAAACTGGTGACCAATTTCTCTAGTAAATGTTGACGTTAAAATTGGCTCAAAAGCTATTGCTAAAAGGCTAGAGACCGTATTACCACATATTATTCATTATGATCAGAATGCCTTTGTAAAAGGACGAACCATCTTTGATGCAGCTCGTACGATTAGCGATGTTTTGGAGTTAACAAAAATGCGGCACTACCACGGTATAATGATTGCAATAGATTTTGAGAAAGCCTTCAAGTCTTTAAATTGAAACTTCCTTCTTAAATCACTAAAATACTTTGGCTTCGAAGAATCCTTCTTGGGGTGGAGCAAAACGTTCTATAAGAATGTATCAAGTTGTGTTATGAATAATGGCTTTTCCACTCCCTCTTTCAATCTTAAAAGGAATGTTCGACAGGGCGATCCGCTCTTGCCACCTCTCTTCATAATAGTACTAAAATTACTGTCATTATCCATACGTAATAACGAACAAATAAAGGGTATTGCTATGGATGGTTCTGAAATCAAATAAGTTATATCCGCTGATGATATGCCATAATTTGTCAGGGACAAACTTTCGCACCGCACCCTTTTCGAAACTAATCGATCTGTTTAGTACCTACTCCAGATTGAAGGTAAACCACAACAAAATGGAAATTCTTCGTCTAGGAAGTATGGAATCAAGCACCTCAGAACTAGGTGCGAATGAAATAAGCAAAGTTATAAAAATCCCAGGGTTAACTTTAACTTTAATCACTCACTGTTTTAAAAGCTAAATTTTGAATCAGTTGAGAATCTCTGAGAGGATTGTTGAAGGGCTGGAGCTGGAGATGACTCACACTACTTAGAAAAATTCAAGTGATCAAATCTCTTGCAATACTGAAGATCTTATGCAGGGTTATTCTCATCTCAAACAAAAAAAATCAATACTTTATTATATTATTTTGTCTGGAAGGGAAAAGATAAAGCGCGCAGTAAGGCGCACAGCATTTATTAACCCTATTGATAAAGGAGGCTTGAAAATGCCCAACATTGAGTCTATGATCTATGCCCAAAGAATACTGTATCAAGAGATATCTCTACAATGTTTTCTTTTTTTTCTGTATTTTTATCTTAAAAAAGTAGGGGAAAAATTCTTGTTTCATTATAATTTTAACTATGCTAAACTTTTGATAACTCATTGGACCCATTTAAACGAGGACAACGTCTCCTCATCCCCTGAAACAACAAATCAAGTCATATAAACAACCTGTTCATTTGCACTGAATCTAAGTCAATTTATAACAGTAGGCTAATTTTTCTCGGAAGCGTAAGAACAGGAGACCTCTACGACACACGGGGAGAGTTCAAGTCGTTCAGAGAACCATCGTACTCAACTGTCTCACCGGTTGAACATTTCTTACTTTTCAAACTGTACTCCTCAATGCTTTTCCCAAAGAACGGCGGAAAATATTAAAAGAAAATAAAAACTCTACAAGTGAATATACAAAAGTTCATATATTTGAACTGCGGAGAATGATATGAAGATATGATTGATAATTACAGTTATGCACACAACTTAAGTAGCTGCGAAATTAAAGCCTGAAAAAATTTCAGGCCTGAACGGGATTCGAACCCATGACCTCTGCGATACCGGTGGAGTGCTCTACCAACTGAGCTATCAGGCCAACTGGGAGCTGCCCTTCTACGGGTATATTACGAACTCACAAAGTGTCCAGCTTCCAGTTGCCTCGATAGTTCAGTTGGTAGAGCACTGCACCGGTATCGCAGAGGTCATGGATCTCGTGTTTCTGCCTTCTTTTATGTTCTTATCGTGAGAAAGACATTGGTCTTAATCTCTAATTGCGAGACTGTAGAGGTCTTTGAAAGTTACATCACTAAGCAAGTTTAAAAAAAGCATTGCTTTAATTTCAATGCTTATCTTACTAGAAATTGATTTTGTTTCGTGTTTCAGGCCTTATTATGGATCCTGTGATATCTACATTTCCCAAAATTCTTTATACCACTGACGTCAAGGATGCTCTCAAAGTAAGCACGTGACTGTTACGTGTGCAATATTGAAAACACTGTAAAGGAGGCAAACATTTTGGAGAAAAAGTAAAAATTTCAAAGCTAGAAGAAAGCTTTAGCTCATAAAATGTGATTTTGTTACTAAAACAAATTGCCATTCTGAATAAACTTTCAGGCGGGTTTTTTTTTTTTTTTTAATATCAGTTGACACGTCTTCCTTTGCTGCGCCACTTATTGTTGCTTTTGGTTTCATGCTATAGCTAGATACGGTCTTAACCAGACCAGTTCTCCTGAGTATTTGTGTGGGCAAAATGGCGTAACTTGGAGCGCTTTCTAATATTAGGCCCATTTATCCGAGAAAAAATAAGCCGCTGATTACACAAACTACGCCTTACATCAGACGCGAACTGGACCATTTATACGAGTGCGGCTTATATAAGATGCGAAGCTTGAGTTCTCGTATAAATGGTTCACCGCTTGTTCCTGACCTATGCTTTGTTTTTGTGTTGGTAGTCATAGCAATTGCGCGAAATCTCGCTTGAGCACGGGAAAACCTGGCGCTTGCGCAATGTAAGTTCTGGTCTTACGTAAGCCGCAAGCAAGCAGCGATACCATTTATACGAGTGGTCTCGCGTCAACGGCTTATATAAGCCACGGCTTAGCCAATCCTAGCTTAAAACCCTCGTCTTACACAAGCGGCGGCTTATGTTACCTGTGGCTTGTGTTTGTCTCCTTTTTTTGATCAAGTTCCCTACTTTAGAATTCGTGACTTATTTAGCCTCTCTCTGTCACGCTACAACCCGACGCGTGACTAAGTGCCATGAGGAAATTCTTCTTGAGTGAAGGAAATGGATTCTTACAAATTAGTATCGCTAAGAGTTGTAATCAATTTATTTTCTGAGTTATTCAATTTCTTTTGTTAGACACTACTGTCAACCATCTGTTAAATAGTCTTTCACTTTGAACGTTCTCTTTCATAACACCAGTACAGATATTTGTGCTTTTCTTTATTGTTCTCAAATCCAACTGCTGGTTTGTTGTTTTCAGTGTTTAGAGGGACGCAGCGCATATGCGGAGATTCGTCAGGGAGGTTTACATGGACAGTGTTTTTCCAATATTAAAGTCCGCTGAATTGCCACCGTACATTTGGGATAACGACGAGAGAAAAATGTGAAAATATTGCCTTCTCAGTTCCAAAATATTGTCTTAAGCTGTTCCCTTTATCGGCTGCTTTAGATGTCAGCTAAAACTGAAATGCTGCCCAAAACTCTAATTTCTGTCGCGTGAAGGGAATAGGGGTATCTTTACTTCTCCTGTGGAAAAACAGTATTTGATCAGATAACTCGATGTTCTTAAGTCTAATACACCTTATTCCAAAATGG
>JAHPZR010049726.1:0-5000 GCA_019787425.1 Platygyra sinensis | reverse complement strand
ACAAGGTCAATTTGCTGAAAAATCATGGAGGTTTTAGTTTCGTTTGGGTGAAAGAATTTTTCATTGTCCTTTTTTCTTTGATTTGGCAGTTGGTAAAAGCCAACCGCAAAGAACAAAAAATAAGAAAAAAAGAGGAAACGCACCATAAATCTCTGGGAAAAAATACAATTGAGATTAAATACATGCTTTTTCATCAATTTAAAGAAAAAAAAAAGAAAGAAAGAACATACATTGCCGCTTTTTGCCAGTGAGACATGAATACTGCAAACACTCGCATTAACTACTTTATTTAAACTTCTATTTAGTTCCTTATTATTTATAGGTCATTCCTTATCACCTACTCTACTAACTTACTGCTCGACCAATTTCACTGGTTTGGTTGCCAACTCGAAAGCCGGCGTCTCCTTCTTTGTTCACTACATATTAAATTATTTTGGTTTGATTTTTTTTTTTGCTTCTTTTTTCTTTACTCCAACAAAATCTCGGAACTGAAACAACCGTGAGTAAATGACCCTGTACTTTTAAGCTACCTGAACACTAAAAACTGAATTCAAAGCTCCCCCGAGTCCGCGCTGGAGCCCTAATCGAACAGCGCGCGAAATCTCGCGGAATATCGTCTCATTTTAGCCGACTCGGCCTACGGCCTCGTCAGCTAAGTATCAGACGATATTCCGCGCGATTTCGCAGGATAATTCTTTTATTATTCAACAATTTGATAAGAAAATTGATTTCCAAGCTCGTAACATTTTTAAACCTTTCTGTTGACATTTTTTCACTTCACTTTTTCCTCCCACGTACGAAGCTACGTATATCGCCGGATATCTGTTACCTACGGATGACAGATATCGAGAGCATCATGACCATATTTAGATAGTGTTACAATTTGTTGAATAATGACAAATGATAGTTGAAGAATTCAATTTTCAAGCAACTATGTATAGGTAATCATACGGTTTCGACTTCAATTTGGAATTAATTAGCACGCGTGAGTTTTTTTCAAAAAGCTGAAATTGCACGAGAAAAACCGTATGATTACTTATTAATAATACAAACATGAAAAAATTCGCTCGGAAAAAGTGCCGAAAGATGTTTCTTGAAGCCATTTATTTCGCATTCAAGAAGACTTTTTTTCAGAGTTTCTGTACAAAATTTTTGTCATTGCTTTACTTGAGATCACTGGCCTACAAAGAATTTCTCACTGTCTTTCTGTAAATCGAACTCCAGAATACGATGTGTAATTTGCACTGGTGTTACACTTTTTGCACCGGTGTTACACTTTTTGCACTGGTGTTACACTTGAACTGCACTGCTCTCAGCCAATCAGAATTGAGTAATTTTTTCATGTGTATTATTAATCATTCAACATTGTCATGATCTAACAGCATGTTATTCCTTATCACTTACTTTACTAACTCACTAATCGACTAATTTCACTGGTTTGGCTGCCAAATCGAGAGACTCTACTTCTTTGGCCACTACATATTTCATATTTTTCGATTGATTTTTTTTTTCGTTTTTCTTTACTACAACAACTTAGCGTAGTTAAAACAACTGTGAGTAAATGAACTTGTATTTGAAGCTACCTGAACAATAAAAACTGAACTCAAAGCTCCGTGCTGGAGCCAAATCGAACAGTGCGCAATCGCAAATGATAGTTGAAGAATCCAATTTTCCCGCAAATATCATTGAACATTGTCATGATCTAACGGCACGTACACGTGGACAGTTGTCCACATCGTAATTAAGCCACATTTTTTTGGTTTTATTGTACCGACGCCGATTTTAAATAATTTCAGCAAACAATTTTACTTTGCTGCAGGCTCTTGCCAGTGACTTTCTGATTAGTCCTAGGGTCAAAATTGCAATTTCTGTACTCATTAACATGCATTTCCGTTACTTTTAGGTCTGAGGATTTAATGTTAAATCAAGACAGTATCTCTGGTTGATCGTCCTATCTATTCTCATCACCCGTCTGCTTTGAAATATGTTAACCTTGTAAAAAGAAAGTGCATCTTTATCACTTAATTACTACTGACTATTCACTTACTATTTACTTATTGATCCTTTAGTGCTATTTTCGTTTCGCATTTATCACTCTTGTCACAGAGTTACGTCTTAGAAAATTAAATCGTCCCTTTGACTCAAACGTGCCTGTTTTCAGGGGACAAGTGGACGCCATCTTTCACTGCATGCCTGACCCTGGGTATAACGCTGGTGCAAAGCAAATCTGCAAAAGAAGAGGCGTAAAGAATTACTGAAACAGATATGCCCAGAGTGTAAAACGATTTCGTCTTTTCATATCAAAGAGGTAAGAAACACGGGCAGATCCAGGAAACGGAATAAAAAGGTTACAACCCCTCCCCCCCCCCCCCCCCCCCCCGCGCCCTCTTGACGAGCATTTTCTTTGTTATTTGTTTGACATGATCCTACTTTGTTCAAATATCAGAATAAAATTGTCTAATACGTAGATTCACCTCCGCCAATTGGCTGATGATCGAGGCAGTCTGGACTGTAGTTTTATCCCAGATCAAAATTGAATTATAACATAACTATATGCTAACGCGCCTTCTGATTGGCTAATTTTTTATGAAAAAGAAATGGATGGTTCATAGAGATAGTTCAAACTGACGTCATTGTCGGTGAAATTTCTTGCCTGCAAAAGTTTTTCGCAACTTTTTTCAAGTAAAACTTAATTTTAGCTGTTACTAATGGCTAGTATTATCAAACATTTGAGTTAGGGTTTCTCGATGACTTTGAAGATCTAGAAAACGTGTCTGAAATTTTTTGCAGAAACATCGGAAGCGTCGAAAGATCAACAATGCAAAAGTGCTACCGGTGAAAACAACATGTGCACGTGTCGGTTAAATTTCTTGCCAGCAAACTATAATTAACTTAATAAAACAACTATTATTAACTTAGCTCTTAATAAATAGAGGATATTACATGACTGCGCGTGGATATGAATTTTATCTTCGAGTGTTCAACTCGAGATATCGAGTTGAGCTGAGATATCGAGTTGAGCTGAGATATCGAGTCGAACACGAGAAGATGAAATTCATATCCACAAGCGGGCATGTAATATTCTGTTTATTATATAAACACCGGATGAACTCCTGTGAAAAAGGCGCGATTGATTATGTAACCATAACGACGGTGATCTTTTCACGTGTGAAGATAACATGTTATCTTCACGTTTGAAGATATGAAGTTTTCGCGGGAAAGCTCACTTGGTATTTCACTGGTGTTTATATAATAAAGCCTAGTATTACCCAACATTTGAGTTAGGGTTTCTCGATGACTTTGAAGATCTAGAAAACGTGTCTGAAATGGTTGCAAAAACATCGGAAGCGTCGAAAGATCAACAAAGCCAAAGTGCTACCGATGAAAACAACACGTGCACGTGCACGCGCACGTGTAGCGAAAAGTGCTGCCTGTGAAAACAACACGTGCACGTGCACGTGCACGTGCAGAATTTGCAATTTGAACAGTGCAGAAAAAGCGACTTCTCAACGTGAAAAATGTCTTGCTATGTTATAAAAGCAATGGGCAATGTCTAGTGTGCGTCCATCCAATTCGGAATGCACTTGGATAGTTGGGAGAGCACTTAAATAGCTAGAGATACTCTCGGCTACGCCTCGAGCTTCTCTTACGCTATCTTCGTGCTCTCCCAACTATCCTCGTGCATCCGGAATTGGATGGCGCACGCTACACATTGTCCATTCCTTAACTGTAGTTTTATCTCACTTATATTTATACCTTATATTTTAACTTCCTGATACAATTAATGTGTGATCTGCCCGTTTTCTGCGTAAACCTAAAGGTTATTCGGAAGTGAAGTTAAAGATTACTGCTTTCTAGCAGTAGAAAATACGAAGCATTTTCTTTTTCAAAGAAAGCAGAATCCTTTTGCATTCGACATGAGCACGCGTTTGACCAGGCTGAGAAAAAAATTACGTGATATCTTATTGGTGACCTATAAGTGAGAGCTTAATTGTTACCATACCCAAGTGTCAGGTTACTGGAAAACTTCTCCATCTGATTGGCTACACATGCACTCAGACTGTGCCTACATTACTGTAACCAGCATATCACTTTTAGTTACAGTAATTGTGTATTAAAATATTCACAGCGTCATGCCAAATAACTTACCCTACACACTCTGGGTTTTCTATCGGCCTCATTTGCCAGAGTGAAGCATCAGTTAATAAGTACCTATCACAAGCATCCTCAGTGTAAAAACAAGGTGGATACCCGTTGGACATGAAGTGACGAAAGTTGAGCTCCAGACTATTACCTTATTAGTATAAATTTACCGTAGCCTATTGTGAATCCATGAATTTGATTGGCTATATTACCGTTTTCTATCTCCTGATAGTCAACAGTAACGCATCAGTGAACATCGCGCATCACGTTTGAACCCGAAGTAACATAATAAAACACTTCTTTTCTACGCGTTACTTGACATTTTTTTCTTTTTATGCAACGAGACTACGGTAAATTTATACTAAAACAATTAGACTACTCGCCCTCGTTTTCTCGGGCTCGTAGTCTAATTGTTAAGAGGGAATGTCCACTAGGACCGAGCCATATCAAAAATATCTGGCACATGAGGAAAAATCAAATTTTTCATATTCTTCCCAGAGATAGCCTATAGTAAGCCTAGAAACGTGGTGTGGTTTTTTTCTTGAAATATTTTTTTAAACCCGCTAAAAAATCAAAAATCCGTTGCGGTCCCACGTCTGGTCAAAAACACGCAGAATTCAGTTTCTGTCCCTAGTTACTAATAATAGTTATTACTGGTAGGATCTTTTTAATTATTTTAATATTATGAATTGTAAAGCGCTTTGGTCAATTAGTGGAGTTAGCGCTATATAAATTATTATTATTTATTATTATTTATTATTTATACCTTATCATAAACTTCGCTCTGTTTAATCCCCATCAAAATAATACTCCAGTTTGAGCCTGGAAATTTATTTTTGAGGAGTTTACAAGTCTTT
>JAHPZR010049725.1:22500-29010 GCA_019787425.1 Platygyra sinensis | reverse complement strand
TTCAATATAGATGACTTACTTAAGGAAAAGGGGGTTGGGCTTAACATTCCCCCTTTCCTTCAGAGTCAGGCACAATTTTCTGCTCAAGATGTTCATGAAACAAAAACAATTGCAAAGTTGAGAATCCATGTAGAAAGAGCCATTAGAAGAATTAAGGAATTTCATTTTTTTGATTCAGATGTTCCTTTGTCAACACTTGGCTCTGTCAATCAGCTGTACACTGTAGGCTGTCTACTAACCAATTTTCAAGGTCCTTTAATTTTAAATAGCACTGGAAAAACTTAATCAGTAAGTAATATTGATGTTACTGAAGTACATCTCCTGGGAATGAAACATTCTGTCACTCTGGAACTAATAAAAAATATGCCATAATTTGCAACCTTGTACTCCTTAAATGCACTAACTTAAAAAGTAGTTAAAAAAGAATGCATCAACCTTGTCCTTTGCCTCTTGAAAGAAATCTTTGTCGAAAAGAATTCTCTCACACATAAACAAACTGTCACTAACATAACAAAAAAAGTCCAACCAGTCCAACCCAGTAAGCCCAAGCTGGCACTGGACTTGGTAGAAATACACATCATTTCTCTTTAACCTGAACTCATTAACCAAGGGATCAAATGTCAAGTACCTAACATTGTTCAGATCAGTTTCCCCATCTTTAACAACTTTAATTTCTAGTAATCCAAATGGGTTGCTTCCATCAAGGGCAGCTTGAAAATCATACACCTTCCTGTCGGGGCTGCATCCAAGCCAAGGACAATTGGGGTTGATAATAAGCCCAGATGGAAATAAATTCACACGCCCACCCTTTGCAGAATTTGCATAAACCATGGCAGCTCTTGGTTCGAGCTCAATTCCTCTTCTCATGGCAGCAGTAGTTACATGCCTTGTTGGGTTAAGCTGCAGTACTAAACTCTCGAAATTACTCATTCTTCTCGCAACAAGACCAAATTTGCTGGCAGTTATTCTTTTTTTCCGCAATAGGTGCCATAAACTGCTATTGCTCTGTGTTACTGTCCTTTCTTGAAGTTCAACAGCTGTCTTGAGGTTAATCTGCAAGGAGTCCAAGGTTGCTTGTTTCTTACTGTCCAAGGAAATCACAACATTGTTTTTGAATCGATTGCCAGCATCATCCAGTGGTAAAATTGGGAATGCAGTACAGGTGAAATCATTTATCACATATTCCTGTGAAAGTTTCTGTTGATAGGATAGCACAGAACCTTTTGGGACATTGCCAAATCTGCAAGGGACAAGAGGAAGGTGATTGGCTTGATCTTTCCTTGGAACCAGAGATACAATCAGAGGCTTTGGTTCAATTCCACTGTAGTGTTCTTTGGTGAGGGTGTCATACTGAGATGAGGGAGAGTACAGTGTACTTTTGATAAATTTGTTGTAATCTGCACCTATTTTGGGTTTCTTTACCAACAGCTCCTGGATCTCCTTCTGTTGTATTGTTTTTCCCCTTGGAATGCTCCATCGCTGTTGCATACTTGTGCATGTCAAATCATCGGGAAGGGATCCCAAGCCAAGCTGTTTGCAGTGGGCCAGATAATAAAAAAGGCCAATGACATGGTGGCAATATCCACTTAAACCAGCCACACATGAGCACTTTCCAGATAGTGACTTGTCAGCTAGTCCAATGAAAACCTTCAAAGAATGAGGGGGTTCATTCTTCCTCATTGATCTGAAGCATTTGGAGGTAACTGTTGCAGTTGCAGGAGTGTAAGTTACTAAAACAGGGTTAAAAAGGAAATTTTGATTTTTGACATCTTTTCAACTGCAAATATATTTTCCACGATAAATTAAAAAAATATATATTGCAATATATTGATAATTGAAAACTAAATATGCAGAACTGAACTTTGATTAAGATATCAAAAGTACAAAATAAGACACAACCAAAGAAATAAGTTGATTGAAATGTACAGTAGTCAGGCTTAAATCTTACCTTTAATTTCATGCAAATAACCTGGCTCAGCAAAAAACTTGTACGCCTTTGCTGTATTCTGGCAGCCAGACTTGTCCTTCGCGTACCTCTCCACATCCGCAAAACAAAAATCCGGAAGAGGCGATAGATCTTCTGTTGGGGTAGCAAGCTGGTTTTCTAGGGTCGAATGAATTATAATTACAAATCTGGCTCCATAGCAAACAAATCTGGACAGCATTCGACTGAGGCAAATACAGTTTAGTGTGCGCGATCTACATTTTAGGCCTAAATTTTACATTAAGTACACCAACAGCACCTTACTCTTAGGAAAATGTTCGGTCATATTAAACTGTTATTACATTACTCGCCTGGTTCGCTATTTTAAGGGAAACCTAAATATATGAAACAGATTGATACCTTGTGAAGTCGCCATGTTGCTCCCGTTTCCACTTGGCGGGAGAGTCAATTTTGTGCCAGTAAACGTCCCACTCGTTTTTAAAACAAAAAACACAAAGGTCTATTCAAGAATTACTTTTAAACACTAAAATATCGGGGATCAATGGACAAACAACACTTCTCTTTTGTTTTAAAAGTCACGCTCAAACTCTCTGGGCTCCTTCATTTATCAAGGAGCTTGCTCTCCAGCATGGCGTTGCTATGCGGTATCCAAGCACGTGATCGTTAGCTGCAAAGGGCCTATAGTACACGCTATGATGTGTACAATTTGTTAATGTATCACTTTTAGATATAGCGTGGGTAAGTAAAGTATTGTTGTTGTTGCAAATTCTGCATTTATGGCAATATGGGTTTAATCTTGAAGCCATTAACACTGTACGATCAGCAGCCATAATACAGTGATTGAACTAACAAAAGTCCTGAGTACCTGACTTGTTGTGCACATGAACCAGCACAGGATTGACTTGAAGCAGCCTTGATGTTTTGTCAGGAAAACAAAGCAAGATAAGAAAAGTTGAAAGAAATATAGCCTTTTACAGTGGAAATAATACTCTCAGAAAAAGATACAGTCAAACCTCGATTGTCTGTTCCGCGACTATCCAGATTTCTCAATTACCGGTATCCAGACTTTTTCTCTAGTCTCAATTTTGTCATGAATATTTATTTGTCATGATCAAGATTCATAGCCGTATTTCTTTAAAACTATAGCATTGAATAGTGCAGTCAAAACCAACATTTCAGGCCAACGTAAGAACATTTTTCATTACGCTGCTAATACACATGTGCACTGGTATTCACAACGGACAGTGAAGATGTAGGCCAACTCTCATTAAATGTTGCTTTCTTAATTTAATCTGTTCGGTTCTTCACTGATAGATATATTTTCGATTATCTGGACCCTCCATTATCCGAACTATTTTCCTAGTCCCAACAGGTCCGGATGACACTTTGACTGTACCACGAATAATAATGTAAATGAAAAAAAATTACTCGATTCTGATTGCCTGAGAGCAGTGCAGTTTAAATGTAACACCACTGCAAAAAGTGTAACACCAGTGTAAATTACACATCGTAATTCTGGATCATGATTGACTGAAAAACAAAAGAAAATTATCAAAAACTATGATATCTCGTAAAATGATGTGTAAAATTTTGTGCAGAGGCTTCGAATGAGAAATCAAGGGCTCCCTGAGCAGCTCATGGATGTATAGCCCAATCCCAAGTTTACTTTTGCCCCTGTGGCAAAACGAGTCTTTGTGCGAAACTATTGGTATGAAAATACACCTGTATATTCATTCGCATAAAAATTAGTATTTTTCATGTGAAACATTTAGGACAAGCACTCGGAATTGGATGTTAAGTTTGCATAAGTGCCAAGCAGCCCATTAGGCCAGCGCTTATTACAGTTTCTGTAGCATGTAGTGACTAGGAGTATTTCATATCCGCTACCACCTGGATGGGATGCTAGTCCATCACAAGGTTACCCCCAAACATTAAATTTTTCATTACCTATTTATACACCTGAGTGGATACTGAGGCAATGTGAGAGTAAAGTGTCTCGCCCAAGAACACAATACAATGTTCCCAGCCAGGACTTGAACCCAGACTGCTCAAAATAGAAAAGAAAAAGAAAAATCAAATAACAGGTTGTTTACACAGACTGCTCATAACTTTTAAAATGGATAATAACTAATTTTCATTGGAACTGGAACATTGTTTTTAAATTAACTTGTAATGATGTACAGTAGAGGCAAAGAATAACAACAGTCTGTCTCAAAATGAAATCATAAAATGAGAGTTCACCATATTCACCAGTCAGTCCGAAATTGACACTTAGTAACTGAAGCTGGTTATAATAATTGTATAATATCAGGGAGTCGACAGTGCATTTTAGCTCAAGGTAAATCGGTTATGTATGCAAGTAAAATAACAGTTAAATTGTCTTTCTTGGTAACACAAATCACGGTATTTTATTCCTAGATATTTTGGTAATTTTGTTTGTTAATCTCAGCAGCAATGCAGTAATATTCAAAAGACTCTCAAAAGGATTGCAGATCTGTACGTCTCTTCTAATACGTTTTTGCAATGATCACAGACCAAACTCAATATATTGACAGGTATCAAGCATTCTCGTCTCCATAATAATAGTTATTTCAAGTTTTGATTTCAATTTGTCACAATCTCTCATTTATAGAAGTAAAAAAAGCACTCTACATCACCAGCCACCATGCGTCAGGCTTATGTTTTACACAAATGGAAAAACGGCACGGCGGAAAAACCGCTGATTGGCTGAAAAATCCGTTGTCTTGGAGCATGCTCAAGCGCTTTCCGCTGACAATTTGCGGGAGCCAGTTTCGAAAAAGTCTGGACGCCAGTCTGAACAAAAGGGAGCATCGAACACGTACAGCAAGGATTATTTTGGATTTTGCCCAGATGGAACTTCTACCTGTCGCAGAGAATGAGGATTAAGCAATATGTTTCAGATGTTAGCCTGGTTTTGTCGCTTTCTTCGAGTGTTATTCCTTGTTATTATTTCTTTTGTCCGTTGGTGTCGTGTTCATTCCGTGCCAAGCTGAAGCATATTCTTTGTTTATTTACAAACTCTTCTGCTGCAGATTTTGGTGTACAGATTTTGTATGAACACAGCGTAATTGAAAGGTAAGCCAAGTTTTCCTTCCTTTCCTTCCGTAAATGGTTGATCTTTGTAAGTGGCACAATTTTCTAATTCGCGTGTGTCGCGTGTGGCTTCCGCCGGGAAATTTGGCTCGATGAGTCTAAATTTTTAAAAGTTGAAGATTATGTTCGCTATCGTTTGAAGCTGTTTGAATGACCCGTCATATCTTGACTTACCTCTGGGAAGAGACCCATTTGCCTTTTGTTCGCCATGTTCATATCAAAATAGTAAGCGACGAAAGCTGTTGACACTACTGTATGAAAATGAACTTGAGATTTTAGATTAAGAATACAATGCTTGCATGCAATGAATGTTTTATAAGCCCAGCCAACTTATGTTCAGCCCGGATATCAGCATACTATTCAAGGTGACACATTCCTTTCTACGTTTGGATATATCTTCTAGCTTGTGTTGTCTAAATTTAAACGTTTCAGTGGTGCAAGAATCTGATATGACAAATGCACACTAGGTTGTTTTGTTGTTATTGAAATGGACTAATTGCATGGTTTTGAAAGAGTTTCTAACTTATCTTGTGAATTTTTTTGGACCTGAAGACAGATTTTTTTGAGGTTTAATTACAGTCTGATGATGATGAGTTAATAATTTAAACTTTCAAATTAAAAACCTAGCAAAATGACTGAGCTATTCACTAGGAGATTGGGGGTTTCCTTCAGATGGTTGAAAGAAGTTGTACAGTATAGTATTGAATGCTCTACACAGTATTGTATAGTGTCTAAACTAGGAAGATACTAAGTTAATGACGTTTCTTCCTGCAATGTGATAAGTATTCAAAGGGTGAAGCCAAAATAAAGCTTAATTTAATTTTACATTTTTTCTTCTCTTTTTACACACTTAGACCTCAAAACTCTCCTCCTTTCCTGCAATGACATTGTTCTCTCACTGGAGACAGTGCGACGTGACCATTTACATCAACTTGAAGAAGTTTTTTGTCATGGATGAAATGAGTGCCATCTTCTTTGGAGAGGATACTAAATGATATGCCCCATTTCATAAAAAAAATTTCAAATGGGAGAGGGAAATTCCAAACTTAAATTTTAAAAAGGAAAGTATGAAAGTGAACTGGCAGGTTTCAGTGGTTTGGAGAAAGACATTTGTTGATAGAGATTTGAATGTGTTCTGTATCTGCTATAGCCTTTTTTATTAAAAGAGTGGGTTATCAAGCCTTGGCCAAACACCCAATCTGGAGGGCCAGGTAGGTAATCACAATTTGTCTGGTTCCTAACCTTCAACCTAACAGAAGTACAAGACTCCAGCTGACATAGCTCATAGTGTCATGGATACAAAAACCATTCCTCCACAATAAGGTGGTGACCCCTTAGGATGGTTGGAAGTCGGGAGGAGTAAAAACATATTATGCGCCGGGTCTGCAATGGAATGGATTTTATCTGGAACACAAATATATGAAAAAGGTAGAATTTTCCTGCCGTGTAGG
>JAHPZR010049725.1:0-17500 GCA_019787425.1 Platygyra sinensis | reverse complement strand
ACTGCTGTCTAAGGGATTCAATGCATTCCCTCCATTAACGTCCTCCGAGTGCCGCTTTAAGCCACAAACAATTCCATACAAGGACTGACTTGGATAGCGACCACCGTTCTCATTGGCAACTTCTTGGACGGATTTTGTGAGCCAATAGTTTAGGGAAAGACTATCCAGGTCCTCCAACTTCTCCTCGAGACTTTGCACACGGTGGACATCATAACCTTTGGACACGCTTCCCGGATCAAGTATACAGAACTTTTACTTGCGTGCTTCTTGCCAAGTTCTGAAAAACTCAACGGCCCACCACTTGTCTTTGTACCGTGTACTTTTAGGCTTGGACTGTGCTAGCCGAATCTTCTTCTTGCACACTTTTGGGCGGTGGAAACCGGCAAGATTCATCCTTAGCTAACCCCGTCCATGTTTCAGAACTAGCAGGACGCCACTGAATGCAAGTTGTGACTACTTGAAATAAATAAGGCCCTGTCCACACGCATCCGCATATTTTTGAATCTGCAACTTTTTCTTTCCGAATACGGCTACCGTCCACACGCATCCGGCGAATTCGACAGCGAATCCGAAAAAAAAAGTCGCGTCCACACGTATCGGGATATTTTTGAATCCGCAACTTTTTCTTTCCGGATTCAAAAATTTCCCCGTCCACACGTAGCGTATTTAAATTTAATTTGCCGTCCACACGCATCCGATGGTATCCGGATTAACTTTAGTACCCAGGGTTCCTCTGCACTAAAATGTCTTCAGAGCATGCGCCATAGAGCGCGTGTTAGTGGCGGGAAATTTGCTTTGTTTGCTCTTGGTGTGCACGTGTTGCCGCCATATTGGTTTATTGTTCGGTAGAGACTGGACATGATTTTTCTACGTCATCGGATTCGAAAATATCCGGATTCACCCCTCCACACGTTATCGAATTCGTTGCAGATTATTTTGTTTTCCCTCTGGTGAGCGGATTAAAAATATCCGGATACGCTGTCGAATTCGCCGAATGCGTGTGGACGGTAGCCGTATCCGGAAAGAAAAAGTTGCGGATTAAAAAATATTCGGATACGTGTGAAAGGGGCCTAAATCCGCTTTCCGCTTTTTGAATTTTAGAAAGTGATGTCGTCATGTGAAAACGATTTATTCATTCATCGTTTTAAACCCAAGTCCAACTGCATAACAGAATTCAGTGAACTAACGCATACCCCGTCAAGAAGATAAATTTCTTTTGGAAAAAAATGATTATCACAGCCGTGCAAAGTATCTTAGTATAGTTTCGTTACTATATGACGAGAGAAATTTCATAGCCATTCTCAAGAATGAACGGCCAAATTAAAGTCAATGCCTACAGAAAATTGCTCAGTCAAACTTGCTCAAAAGCCATGCGGCCGTACGCATCGGTAAAAGAAAATACAATTTAAATGGGATGCAATGTTCTTCTTCATCACTTTCGATGATAATAATATTCTTATTAGCCGAGAGCTAAGTGTAAAACCAGTGTAACACCAGTGCAAATTGCACATCGTAATTTCAGTTTATGATTGACTGAAAGACAATAGGAAATTTTCTAAGACAATGATATCTCGTAAAATGATGACGAAAATGTAGTGCGGAAACTTTGAAAAAGCTTTCTCGAATGAGAAAAAATGTGTTCAAGAAAGATCTTCTGGCACTTCCTCCAGGCGAATTTTTTCATGTTGATGTTATTCGGATATCTTCAAAACACTTTGCCAGTAAGTGGTCAAGGTCAGCAGCCAGTAAGTCCAAAACTTCTATTATGCTGCCCTCGTTTGTTGAAGACAAATATCGCTGAAATGTCTCTCCTGGTTAGAACTGTTTCCTTCGTCCTCGTTGACACTGTCGCTGACTCCAACTCGTTGGTAATTTACTGATGTACCTTCATATTTTTGCCGTAATTAGGTAACAAAATTCACTTTCCGAATCAGTTCATCTTCCCTCAGTATCGCTATAATCCGGGGGATAAGCGACAAAAAAAATCATAAAATTATTCAAATAGTGATACAAGTATGAAAATTTCAGCAAATGTAGCTTTTAAGACGTAGATTAATATAAAAGCAAGACCCCAGCTGGATCTTGCTCCTAAGTTTATACTTTGGTAGTTTTTAGATGCGGTCAGCGGTTTGAAACTGCAGGCTCATTTTTGTTAAATTTCTTCGCTTAAACACTAAATTTACCTCCAACCAAACAGAAAGTCTACGTCTTAATTAAGAAGGGTAATTTTGTCAATTTGCTCCCAATCTGAACTTCCTGTTGCTTGCAGTATTGTTTTGCTGACACTAGCACTCAGTAAACACGCCTAGCTGATATTCGAGGTAGCGCCTGGCTGATTTTGAAAGTAGCGCCTAGTTGATATTAGCTTTCGAAAACGAACTTGCAGGGATTTGGATTTTGGATTATGGAAACTGGTCAGGTAAGAGCAGAACAGAACTGGAATTTTTGTGCTTTGTGTGAACAAGGGACAGAAGAGAAGTTAGTGTGTCCTTTAAATACTACAACGAAAAACTACGGCTCGGGGTACAAAAGTTTGGCAAATAATCCACTGCAATTCGTGAGATTGGTGAATTGCCAATTCAAGCCTCGTTGTCACACCTCGATGAGGAAAACGGAATAGAAGAAACTTTGAAACGTCATTAAGCAAAATGGCACAAGTCGTGCTTTAACAAATGCAGCACTCTTAAGCTGCAGAGGGCTTAGAAGAGGAAACTCGAGGACAGCTCAGTAGAAAGCTCGGAAGCACTGAGTAATGTTAAAACTCGCTCTAGTCTAGGGATGCCCTTAAAAGAAGTAGCAAAAGAATCTCAGGAAACACGTTTCTTTCGTGATGAAACTGGGGAAAGTCTTCGCAGAGCAGCAACTCTTACACTCGACAGCAAGGTCAGACTAGCCGCTACAAAACTGCAAGACCGAAAGCTTTTAACAAAACTTGCAGCGGGCGATAGCCTGCCATTGATTCATATTATCATCCAGGATGTCTTACTGCTCTTTACAATCGAGTAAGAAGTATTTCACCTAAAGAGGAAGAAAATATCACTACTAGAAGCTATTGCTTTGGCTGAGTTAGTTGCATACATTGAGGATAATGCAAAGCAAACAGATTTCAAGCTGTCGTTTTTGTCACAGCTTTACTCTGCTAGACTTGAGCAACTAGGGGCTTATGTTCCCGAGCGGTTAATTCCACTCAGCTAAAGGAGCGATTGCTATCACACCTGCCTGATCTCCGTGAATATAACGAGGGAAGGGAGGTAAAGCTTGCTTTTTCTAGCGATATCAGTGCAGCTTTGCAGTTTGAACAGGACTATGATTATGACGCAGAAGCTATTCATCTAGCTGGAGCTGCCACATTTGTCAGGAAAGAGATGCTGACAAAGCAACAGCACTTTAATGGATCATTTAAGTCTGATTGCCATCACCAAGCAGTTCCTAAATCTCTATTAGCTTTGGTAAACATGATATTAGAAGGGCCTAACATTAGAAACGAAAACGGACAGGAGCAGGTGGGGATAAATGTTGCCTTGATGCGTTCTCAGCTTTTGATATTTAACGCTGTCAAACGTCATAGAGATCCGACATCTGAAAACAAAACCACCCGACACAGCTTAATGAGAGAGACCCCATTGTTAATCTATGTAGGAGTCGTTCTTCACGCTGAAACACGCAAGACGAAGCTGGTTGATAAATTCTACAGACTGAGATTGTCTATCTCTTTTGGCAGAGTAATGCAGATATCAGCTGATTTGGGAAACAGTATATGCTCACAATTTGAAGAAGAAGGAGTTGTGTGTCCCTCAAAGTTAAAGAGGTCTTGTTCACTACTGCTAACGTGGACAACATCGACCACAATCCAAGTGCACGTACAGCGAAAGATTCGTTACATGGTACTGCTGTCTCACCTACTCAACACCCCAGTATCGACGGAGACGGCATCGCTAGAGATCGAGTGGTAATAAGCCCAGATTCACCTAAGAAGAAAACTCTGAGTGATCTGCCAGAATCGTACACAGATGTTCAACCCGTAGCAGTTGAAGTAAAGAAGGATTGTTATGTTCCAAAATGGTGTAAATCTGTAAATCCCTCGTCAGATCTGATCGGTGAAGGAAAGAAATCTGAGTATCAGTGGTTAGATAAAGTCAAAGAGTTGTCAGAAAAGGATAAACTAGACAAGGAAGACTACATCTTTGTGTCAGCCCACTTTGCTTCGCTGCAATCCCAAGCACCACGATCCCAGGCCATTACTGCGCTGCTACCATTCTTTGATGAAAATGCTCATACAATGGCTATGATCCAGCATTCAATGAAGATAGTCAAGGAAGGAGTCGCATCTGTTGATCCTAACCAAACTCCTGTAATTGCTAATGGAGCAACCATTGCTCGCTATTGCGAAGCAAATCCATTGGGAAAAAGCAGATTCGTACGGAGAGGAAAAATATGTTGTCATGATGGGTGGCCTGCATGTTTAAATGGCCTCGTTGAATATGGTTGTGCACTGGTTGGACAAAAAGCGGGTGGGACAGTACATTGGTACAAGCTGATATTACGACAAGAGGAAGAGCGGATGGTATTCTGAAAGCTGCCCACGCATATCACTAGATCACGCTATGCCCATCAAGTAAGTGCCTGCCCTCTGTATATATTACAGAGAAAAACTTACAAAGAATACACAGCAAGCCGTGAATCCTCCGACATTGCTTTTGAGACATGGGTACAAGAGAAAAGTGACCACCACCATCCGCACTTCCAGTTCTGGGCTACAGTGCTAGAGCTTGAGCTAACTATTTTAGAACTTGTCAGATCCATTAGAGAGGGAAACGTTCACCTCTTTGTTGAAGCTCTTTGCAAGCTAACACCCTGGATGTTTGTGCTTGACTTGACTAACTATTCCAGATGGCTTCCAGTACACATACGAGATCTGCTGATGCCTCAGTGTTTGCTGAGTTTGTTCGATGGAAGTTTGTGGTTCAGAAAACGCAGCACTTCTTGTTGCTGGTCGCTTTAGATCATAATCACGTACAAGAAAACGAGATAATCAAAGGAGATGGAGGAGCTGTAAGACTTCCGTAAAATCCCACTGCCCTCAAGCGCTGGATGGTGGCTGGGCCTGAAACTGCAAGGGTGGTAAAGAGTTTGAGTCTACTTTTGAAGTTACAAAACCCTGTGACAAAACGCCATCATGAGCAAATGCCGTCCGTTCAAAAGGGCTTTTCAATGAAGTCCAAGCACTTATTACCGTACTAGAAGAAATGGGAATACCTTTTACGGACGATAGCACCGAATTGATCGTGCTGGACACAAAGGAAATTATGCCAGAGTGTGTCGTCCAGGCGATAAAGACAGTTAAACAAAAATGTCAGTCTCAGTACGATCAGTTTGTGGAAGAGAGGTTAGTTAAATGCTCTAAAGCCATAACTGATACCATCCATCGTAACAAGCTTCCATTGTTTGGAACGACAGAAAACCCAGCAAGTAACAAGACAAGAAATCAAATTTCAGTACTAAAGAGCGACTGTAATCTGTTTGCGAGGCTCTATATCGCGTGCCAGCAAAGAGAAGGTAATCTGCAAGAGTTTTTCAGGCATGAAAACAATGGTAGTCCTCTCTCACTCTCTTGCGCTGGCAAAATGCGTTCTGGACCGAAATCTGAATTGGTTCTGTCGGTTGAAGCTTCCACCAGGGTAGAGTGTCCAGACGTTGACGTAAAAGTCTTTGATGCTGCAGCAGATGTTAACATGCTAGCACCTGGAAAGTCTAAGACATTTAAGGACTATGCAACATCTGTATTTCTCAATTACGTCATCAAAAAAAGCACAGAATATCAAACGAATAGATTTGATATGGGATCAATACTTGGAAAACAGCCTAAAGCGGAGTACAAAGGAGGCGAGAGGCTTAGGAGTACGAAGGCGCGTGTGCGATAACGCATCCATTCCAGTCAACTGGAAGAGCTTTCGGCGATCGGATGAAAACAAAAAAAGAGATTTTTCAATATTTGCAGAAAGCGTGACTGCAATCCGGCTTCCTGGGGTGGGGGATCTGGTGTTGACGTGTTCAGCCCTTCTCTAGTAGAGACAGAAGGTCTTACCGCCTGCAATCACGAAGAGGCGGATACGAGGGTCTTCCTCCATGTGAAGCACGCATCAGCCAGAGATCTCAAAAAGGTCTTAATCAGGACGGTTAACACTGACGTTGTGGTACTCGCGATAGCATATGCAAGAAAGCTAGAGTTACAAGAGTTGTGGATCGCCTTCGGTGTTGGTAACCATTTCAGATACTCTACTGATCCACAAGATCACCACCTCTCTAACTCAACAGCAGTGTGAAGCCCTCCTGTTTTTCATGCTGTCACAGGGTGTGATACTGTTTCATACCTTGCGGGAAAAGTAAAGAGGTCAGCTTCCCAAGCATGGAACTCAAATCCTTAAGTCACTGAAATCTTCCGTGTCCTATCATCTCCTCAAGATACGGTCTCTGAAGAACAATGTCGTGCCTTGGAGCGATTTGTGGTTGTAATGTATAGCCGTACGTGCCCCCACCAGACCGTCAACGAAACTCGACAAGTTCTATTTGCGCAAGGTAACAAAAGCATTCAGAATATTCCTCCGACTCAAACCGCTCGTGCACAGCACATCAAAAGAGCAGCCTATCAAGCAGGTCATGCATAGGTTCAAGCGCTAGAGCCTATGCAGGAACTCCCAAGTCCGGCAAAGTGGGGTTGGCAGCAATCACCAGAAGGATGGTCTCCCAAGTGGACTACGCTAGCTGAGGCATCAAGGGCATGCAGTGAACTGATAAGCTGCGGATGCAAGAGGGCTTGCCATGGACTATGTAAATGTACTAAAGCAAGCCTCCCTAGCACTGCACTGTGTTCTTGTGCAGGAAGTTGTTACCAACTCTGCAATAATAATTTAGATCGTACAAAGTTTTATAACGGTTTCACTTTTTTCAGAACTTGGGTACCCTGTGGTTTTCCATACAAACCTTATATCGAGGTTTGTAAGGCTGTTTATTGTTGAACAAGGCAAGATCCAAGATGGGTCTTGCTTTTATTTCATTCTACATGCCAAAAGGAGTACGCAGGCCAATTTTGGCACTTCTATCATATTTTGAACAATTCTACCGCTTATCTTCTGGACTATTATGATTTATGGTGGTCAATGATAAAAGCATTTCAAATTAGAAGTATAGCCATAGAATTGATAACATTTTGTGGCCACTTTGGCATCGAGTAGCTGTAAAGATGAGTTTAGAAGTCCTTTCCTGACTATTTAAAGAGTTAACTCATATATTACATGCACGAGAAGAAATTTGCACGCTATTATTAAACAGTATGTAAACACTGTTTTTTGGCCGGTAAAGTGGCCTCAAGATCTCGCAGCTTGGAAAAGCCAATATTTTAGACAGATATCTCAGTAATATTTGTCGCTTAAGGAAACCACCGAATAACTATTTTCTTATTATGTAAATCGCACACCTGGCATGTCATTGTCCGTTATTGAGAATTTATATGACGCGAGGCCATTCCTTGTTTTGTTGATAGTAAAGGAGCATAATATGTGCTTAGTCATCTTGAAAGAAAACTATAAGTGCCTTTATAGAACACTGGAACGCCGGAACGCCGGAACGCGCGAACGCGGGAACGTGGACACACATAGACAATGAGGGTTCTGTTACCAATTTTTTACCGGGCTCTATTTTGCCCGACGGCTCGCAATGTTTCGCCGTCGGGCAAAATAGAGCCCGGTAAAAAATTGGTAACAGAACGCCTCATTGTCAATGTGTGTAGGGAAAAACCCGGCGTATCTATATTTGTAACAGAATTATTTTCTATTGAATAAATGTGCGGCTAATGTAGAAAGCAATGGCTGCTGCTAATTTTTCGAGAGATGTTTTTGAAATGTTTTATGGCCCAATCGAGGAGAACCAAAGGCTCCCGCCTCGAATTAGCCCAACTATAATTGGCCCGTTTGAAATTGCAAGAAACAATTTTCATGAATGGCTCCGCGTGTGGAAAATGCAGGCCAAAAATAACAACAAAGACCTGTTCAAGTTTTTTCAAAAAACGTAAAATTCAATCATAAGCGTTTGCACGAATGAAGTTGAGGCTCTGAAGAGCGCAAAAATATAATTCAGCCTTATTGTGAGATTTTATATGATTCGAGATGGAAAAAAAGAAGAAATGAACCACTATTTCAATCGCATGCAGCCGGTAATCTTGAACGAGCACAACGTAGATTTAATAAATGCGCTTATAAATCAGTTTATTGATCAAGTGAAGGGCGAGATAGAGGCCTGGTCCGAAAGAGGCTCTGGGTGGATAATGGACAAAATTTTGGAAGCTTTCATTAACGTGGCGCTATATCAGCCAATGCGCGGCGGAAGCTACATGGTGCTTCCTCTGAAGCTGAAAAACAAGAAAGCGATTCTAAACATACAAAACAGAGACTACCAATGCTTGAGATGGGCAATAAGGGCGCATTTATTTCCGGCGCCGAGAGGTAGAAACCCGATTAGGACATCGAGCTACCCAACAGAAGATGGCCTCAATTTCACAGGCATTGATTTCCCAACACCAGTTTCACAGATTGACAGGCTGGAGAGGCAGAACCATAATCTCGCCATAAATGTGTTTGGATGGGAAAATGAACGAGTAATCGTGCACAGGATCAGTGAAAAGGGCGGAGAAACTCCAAGAATCAACTTAATGATAATAAAGCAAGGTGAAAACACGCATTACAGTTATGTGAAAAGGCTCTCAGCTCTACTGTTTGACCAAAGCAAGAATTCAAACAGCAAAAATTTTTGCGAACGATGCCTGCACGGCTATACAACGAGAGAACTGCTGGAAAGGCACAAGCCCGAATGCAAAGGGCTGCTAAAAAGCCCAACAAGAACAGAAATGCCAAAAGAAGGCGAAAACAAGATGTCTTTCAAGAACTACCACAAACAGATGAAGGCTCCGTACGTCGTTTATGCAGACTTTGAATGCCTCGTGAGAAAGATACAAACTTGCGAGCCGGACAGCAAAAAGAGCTTCACGGTTAAAACAGAGAAGCACGAGCCATGTGGTTTTTCTTATTTCACCGTGAGGAGTGATGGGCGGACAAGCGGTCCATTTGCCTACAGAGGCGAAGACGCGGTCTACAGGTTTCTAACAGCCCTCTTGGAAGAAGAACGAAAGATGCGAGACGACATGGCAAACAGCAGGCCGCTGGTCATGACAAAAGGAGACTGGCAAAAACACAGGAACGCGGCAGAATGACACATTTGCAACAAAAGCCTGTACAAAGGCCTCTATCTCGACTCAATGGGGGTCTATGATCCCGATTCGGGAAAATACTACGGCCAAAGCCACAGAAGATGCTACCACCAGGTTGGCAGATACGCACCGCGTGAAATTAGGCAGCCGAAAGACGCCATCGATCAATGGATCTCAAACAATCAGGAAACATGCCTGTTTTGCGCAGATCCGCTGCTTGTGCCGAACTTCAAAGATTCGGTGAAAGACCACGACCATATAACAGGAAAATACCGGGGCGCCTCACATAACGAATGCAACTTTAAACTCAAGCTAAACCCGAAAACGATGCCAATTCCAGTCGTCTTTCACAACTTGAAAGGCTACGACGGCCATTTGCTGATGCAAGCGATGGCGAGGGTTCGCGGCGAAATAAAATGCATCCCGACAAACACCGAGAAATACATGTCATTTTCACTGGGAAATCTGAGGTTTATCGACAGCTTTAATTTCCTGCTGAACAGCCTTGACAAGGTTGCGAAGGGGAGCGACGAGTTCCCAATAATGAAAAGAATATTTCTGGAAGAAAACATGCAGCGTCTGTTGGTGAAGAAGGGCATCTACCCGTACGAGTACATGGACTCGTTTGAAAAGTTTAGCGAAACAAAACTCCCGGAGAAAGAAAAGTTCTACTCGAGTCTGGACGGCAAAGGCAAAACAGATGAAGAGTATGAACACGCAAAGAAAGTCTGGGCGGCAGCCGGATGCAGAAATCTTGGCGACTACCATGATTTATATGTGGTAACAGACACGCTGCTTTTGGCAGACGTGTTTGAGAATTTCAGAAAGGTTTGCCAGGAGAAATACGGGCTGGACCCGGCGCATTACTACACGGCGCCAGGCCTGAGTTGGGACGCTCTACTGAAAAAGACGGGCGTGGAACTCGAGCTGTTGACAGACTTAGACATGCACCTGTTCATCGAGCGGGGAATGAGGGGCGGAATATCAATGGCGAGCAAAAGGCACGCAAAAGCGAACAACCCACTAGTTGAAGGGTACGACCCGGCCCAACCAAGGAACTACATCACGTATCTCGATGCCAACAACTTATACGGCTGGGCAATGAGTCAGCCGCTGCCGAAGAAAAACTTTCACGGGAAACGCGTTTTGCCAACAGAAGAGCAGATCATGAAAATGCGGCCTAATTCAAAGAAGGGCTGGATACCGGAGGTGGACCTCGAATACCCCGCATACTTACACGACGCCCACAACGACTACCCACTGGCGCCGGAAAAGAAAGCGATCAAGCTCGAGCAGATGTCGCCATACCAGAGACAACTTATGAATGAACTTAATCTGACAATGCCCGACACAAAAAAGCTGCTATTAACGCTGGAAGATAAAGAAAAGTACGTGACGCATTACAAGAACCTGCAATTTTACCTCAGGCATGGGATGCGCCTGAAGAAGGTCCACAGAGTGTTAGAGTTCGATCAAGAACCGTGGATGGAGTCGTACATCAAGATGAACACGGAGTTTCGAAAACAGGCAAAGAACAACTTTGAAACGGACTTCTACAAACTGATGAATAACTCGGTGTTTGGCAAGACAATGGAGAATCTGCGGAACCGTGTTGACGTGAAGATAGTGAAAGGCTGCGAAAGAGACAAGATACGCAAGCTGTTGTCCAGCCCCTCTTTCGACAGATTCACTATCTTTGGAAACGACATGGCCGGCATCCACATGCGCAAAACAAAGCTGGTGCTGAACAAGCCGGTGTACACAGGCATGACGATCCTTGAGACCAGCAAGATTCTGATGTACGAATTTTACTACGACTACTTGAAAGCCAGATACGGCAACAATTGCGAATTGATCTACACAGACACAGACAGCCTGCTCTTAAACATCCAGACAGAAGATGTTTACAAGGACATGCAAGAGCACGCCCGGTTGTACGACACAAGCAACTACCCCAAAGAGCACCCGCTTTACGACGTGACGAACAAGAAGGCTTTGGGCAAGATGAAAGATGAATGCGGGGGCGACGTGATAAAGGAAGTCGCTGCCATAAGGTCGAAGATGTACTCACTGGAAGCGGGCAAAAAAAAACATAAAGAAGGCGAAAGGCGTGAAAAAGGCGGTGATTGAGAAAGAGATAACGCACGAGAACTACAAAGAAGCGCTCTTTGGAAGGCGGCAGTTCTGGCACAAAATGAAAAGCTTGAGGAGCGAGGGCCATGAGATGTACGGAATTTGCATGAACAAGATCTCTTTATCACCATTTGATACGAAGCGCTGGATAGCAGACGACGGCGTACGCACGCTTGCATACGGGCATACAAGATCTATGTATTCTTATGTACAAGGTTAAGCATGAGCTCTGCCCTTCATATATTAGGAACATCTTTAGCCGACAATCGAATACCTATAACTTAAGACAATCTGACTTTACGTTACCTCGTTTCAATACTGTCACGTATGGAAAACATTCTGTTAGATTTTTAGGCCCAAAATTATGGAGTAAACTTCCTAAGAATAATAGGGACGCAGAATCCCTTAAAGTTTTCAAAAAACGAATAAGAGATCTTAACTTAAGTGAATTAATTGACGATGGGTGCAGAGGTTGTGGCCTGTGCTCTTCTTAAAATATAGTTATTATTTTAAAGAAAAAGAAATTTTATTATTTTATGGCTTTTTAGGTTTAAATTGTAATTTATTGTAAATAGCTTTTTTTATATCTTATCGTACATCTAGTAACTATTTATTTATCGTTATTTAATTTTAGAATGTCCCCATATTAGTAAGGGAGATTTCTCCCTGGCTAGGCGGTCTTTCGACATTTAAATAAAGTTGATTGATTGATTGATTGATTCATTTCAGGCTGGCGGCAGCTGGGTATTAGGCGGCACAACCAAAAGCTCTTCACGAACAAAGCCGCGCTTAGGCCCGTCAGACAAATAATAGACAACTGGTTCATTTGGCTTGGTCTTATTTTCAACGATCTGGTAGACTTTCAAAGACCAGATCGGGTCTGTTGCTCTTTTGGTGCCGCCCTCAAGTTCGCCAGGCTGATACAAATATCTCACATTGATGAGCGGGGGAAGTTTCTTCTCATCTTTTCCGACAAGCCTGTTATACTTTGTTGACGGTTTCGAAGAGACCGATTTCTCTTTGATCGCAACAGCGGGCTTTTTGCCAATAAGGCTAGTCACCTCATTGTTCAGAGCGCGGACAACATCGGGCAGCCTTTTTACCCACTCAGTTGACCGTTTGCCCTCAGGAAGAAGCATCTCCACGGCATACTGATGTCCAAACAGACGCTCTGCAAGTGTGCGATTGAAACGCTCGACAATTGCCTGATCTCTGTGAATTTCAGTGCGGCCGCGACGAATGTAAGTTTCGTGTTTTTCCATTTCTTTCGTCACCCCGCCCATGAACTCGCGACCGGGGTCAACCTGAAGCATCTGTGGCCAAGTCAAAGGACTGCGTCTGTAAATTGACTGGAACGCTTTCGCAACCTCTTCAGAGTCTTTCGAGGTAAGTGGCTCCGATTCTTTGAAACGACTGGCGATGTCGACAACAGTCAACGCATATTTGTAAACCTTCTTTCCACGAGGAAGTTTATCATGAGGCAAAAAAAGAAGGTATGCCTGGTGGACCGAGTTGGGGGACGTCACATCAAATTTCGGGCGAGGAACGTAACGCGGTGCAGGAAGATAGATCTGCCAGAGGGCCTGCTTGTAAAGCCACTGTTTGGCAACATTTTCAGGCACTTTCGCAGCATCCGCTAATTTTTTGATTGCAGACACACCTTTCCAGTAGCCCTGGGGGCTGTAGTAGATTTTGGCGAGTTTGGCGTCCATTTATATTGGGGCGGGAAATGTTCAAAGAAAACGAAAAGCCGCGTAACCAAGGGCAAGCGCGCTCCCGCCGACAAAAAGAAGCTCGCCCATTTTCTGCTGATCGCTTGGCTGATAATAGTCTGAAAACTTCGGCTCCTTTGGCGTCGTCAATTTGTAATCGGGGTGCGCCTGGTTGTAGAGCTTTAACGCGTAATCGGTGTTCGTGAAGTTTTGGCCCGCCCGGGCTTTGATTTCTCTGTTGGTTTCAATCCAGTCAAGGAGCTGCGTGCGTTCGCGCGTGTATTTCGTCATCGCCACCTGATAAGCCTCAAGCGCTTTGTCATGCCTTGTTTTCTCGGCTAAGGCGGCCTTGCCTCCGCCCGACAAGTAATTTGCAAGATAGTTGCCGCCAGTGAAAGCCGCGGCGTTGATAATCGCACCGCCAATCATAATCGCAATGCTGGCCATTTTATTGAAAGATTACATTTTTTCAAACAGGAAGAATCTTCTGGTCTTCGAGATACTGTTTCAGCGCGATGGCGCCCGCCATGACGACGGTTAATTTGGCATAGTTCATGACGTTGCTGCTTGGGTCGTTCGTGAAGTTTTCTTTCACGACTTTTTTTCCAATCCAGCCAATGCCAGCGGCCAGTCCGGTAAGAGTTGCGGCGTCCATGATTGTTTTCACAAGCTTGTTGTCAGACATGATGGTTGTATTAAAAAAATTATTTTTTCAATTCAACGACAAGCCTCGCACAAATGAGCGCCATGAATCATGTGATACTCATCATCGTCATAAACTTCTTGGCAATGCCCACACACGGCTTTGAAAGAAGCTTCGTAAGTTTTATCTTCTGGCGAAGTTTCATCTTCTGGCGAAGTATGAATGATATGCCAAGAAAGTTTTAAAGCCTCTATTGTGAATTTGGCCAAGAACAAAAATATTCCGCTGATGGCGGCAGCTTTGACTGGGGTCTGAAGAGCGTTAGATTTTCGCATGGTATATCAATATGGATAAAAATTCAATTGATCAGTCACGCCTCTCAATCGGCCAAGCCTTTTCACCAGTTTTTTTGTCAATATAATGTTCTACTGCCAGCTCGCAGCCTATCTCAAATTTATCGTCATCGGGGATTGATATTTCAGCAGACCACTTTTTTCAGATATTTTTTTGTAAATGATCCCTTTTTTTTTGAAAAGTGTAGCCAATTGCACAAAGGTCGTCAGCTTTTTCTAAAGAGTCTTCAAAGAGAGGCCTCTCCCTTAATTCTTGTAATCTCCCCCTTAATTCTTCAAGACGCCTCTCCCTCTCCCTTAATCCTTGGCGCCTCTCTTCTGCTTCTTGTAATCTCCCACTTAATTCTTGTAATCTCCCCCTTAATTCTTCAAGACGCCTCTCCCTCTCCCTTAATTCTTGGCGCCTCTCTTCTGCTTCTTGTAATCTCCCCCTTAATTCTTCAAGACGCCTATCCCTAAAATATTTTCTGGTGAAAAAGAAGACATCTTTTAAAATAGTAAACGCCCCATATGCGCCTAAAAACTCAAGCAAGAATTTTTTGTCCATGTATTAAAACAGAAAGAAAGTTCAATCCATCATTTTGATGCCCCTTTTTGGCGCAACATCAACAGGTGTATTTGGAGGAACGGGCGGTGGAGCGCCAACCTGAGGATTTTTTGGGGTTAAAAGGCCTTTGTGCAATTGGCTACACTTTTCAAAAAAAAAAGGGATCATTTACAAAAAAATATCTGAAAAAAGTGGTCTGCTGAAATATCAATCCCCGATGACGATAAATTTGAGATAGGCTGCGAGCTGGCAGTAGAACATTATATTGACAAAAAAACTGGTGAAAAGGCTTGGCCGATTGAGAGGCGTGACTGATCAATTGAATTTTTATCCATATTGATATACCATGCGAAAATCTAACGCTCTTCAGACCCCAATCAAAGCTGCCGCCATCAGCGGAATATTTTTGTTCTGGGCCAAATTCACAATAGAGGCTTTAAAACTTTCTTGGCATATCATTCATACTTCGCCAGAAGATGAAACTTCGCCAGAAGATAAAACTTACGAAGCTTCTTTCAAAGCCGTGTGTGGGCATTGCCAAGAAGTTTATGACGATGATGAGTATCACATGATTCATGGCACTCATTTGTGCGAGGCTTGTCGTTGAATTGAAAAAATAATTTTTTTAATACAACCATCATGTCTGACAACAAGCTTGTGAAAACAATCATGGACGCCGCAACTCTTACCGGATTGGCCGCCGGCATTGGCTGGATTGGAAAAAAAGTCGTGAAAGAAAACTTCACGAACGACCCTAGCAGCAACGTCATGAACTATGCCAAATTCACCGCCGTCATGGCGGGCGCCATCGCGCTGAAACAGTATCTCGAAGACCAGAAGATTCTTCCTGTTTGAAAAAATGTAATCTTTCAATAAAATGGCCAGCATTGCGATTATGATTGGCGGTGCGATTATCAACGCCGCGGCTTTCACTGGCGGCAACTATCTTGCAAATTACTTGTCGGGCGGTGGCAAGGCCGCCTTAGCCGAGAAAACAAGGCATGACAAAGCGCTTGAGGCTTATCAGGTGGCGATGGCGAAATACACGCGCGAACGCACGCAGCTCCTTGACTGGATTGAAACCAACAGAGAAATCAAAGCCCAGGCGGGCCAAAACTTCACGAACACCGATTACGCGTTCAAGCTCTACAACCAGGCGCACCCCGATTACAAATTGACGACGCCAAAGGAGCCGAAGTTTTCAGACTATTATCAGCCAAGCGATCAGCAGAAACAGGGCGAGCTTCTTTTTGTCGGCGGGAGCGCGCTTGCGCTTGGTTACGCGGCTTTTCGTTTTCTTTGAACATTTCCCGCCCCAATATAAATGGACGCCAAACTCGCCAAAATCTACTACAGCCCCCAGGGCTACTGGAAAGGTGTGTCTGCAATCAAAAAATTAGCGGATGCTGCGAAAGTGCCTGAAAATGTGCCAAACAGTGGCTTTACAAGCAGGCCCTCTGGCAGATCTATCTTCCTGCACCGCGTTACGTTCCTCGCCCGAAATTTGATGTGACGTCCCCCAACTCGGTCCACCAGGCAGACCTTCTTTTTTTGCCTCATGATAAACTTCCTCGTGGAAGGAAGGTTTACAAATATGCGTTGACTGTTGTCGACATCGCCAGCCGTTACAAAGAGGCGGAGCCGCTGACCTCGAAAGACTCTGACGAGGTTGCGAAAGCGTTCCAGTCAATTTACAGACGCAGTCCTTTGACTTGGCCTCAGATGCTTCAGGTTGACCCTGGCCGCGAGTTCATGGGCGGGGTGACGAAAGAAATGGAAAAACACGAAACTTACATTCGTCGCGGCCGCACTGAAATTCACAGAGATCAGGCAATTGTCGAGCGTTTCAATCGCACACTTGCAGAGCGTCTGTTTGGCCATCAGTATGCCGTGGAGATGCTTCTTCCTGAGGGCAAGACGGTCAACTGAGTGGGTAAAAAGGCTGCCCGATGTTGTCCGCGCTCTGAACAATGAGGTGACTAGCCTTATTGGCAAAAAGCCCGCTGTTGCGATCAAAGAGAAATCGGTCTCTTCGAAACCGTCGACAAAGTATAACAGGCCTGTCGGAAAAGATGAGAAGAAACTTCCCCGCTCATCAATGTGAGATATTTGTATCAGCCTGGCGAACTTGAGGGCGGCACCAAAAGAGCAACAGACCCGATCTGGTCTTTGAAAGTCTACCAGATCGTTGAAAATAGGACCAAGCCAAATGAACCAGTTGTCTATTATTTGTCTGACGGGCCCAAGCGCGGCTTTGTCCGCGAAGAGCTGTTGGTTGTGCCGCCTAATACCCAGCTGCCGCCAGCCTGAAATGAATCAATCAATCAATCAATCAACTTTATTTAAATGTCGAAAGACCGCCTAGCCAGGGAGAAATCTCCCTTACTAATATGGGGACATTCTAAAATTAAATAAAGATAAATAAATAGTTACTAGATGTACGATAAGATATAAAAAAAACTATTTACAATAAATTACAATTTAAACCTAAAAAGCCATAAAATAATAAAATTTCTTTTTCTTTAAAATAATAACTATATTTTAAGAAGAGCACAGGCCACAACCTCTGCACCCATCGTCAATTAATTCACTTAAGTTAAGATCTCTTATTCGTTTTTTAAAACTTTAAGGGATTCTGCGTCCCTATTATTCTTAGGAAGTTTACTCCATAATTTTCGGGCTAAAAATCTAACAAGAATGTTTTTCCATACGTTGACCAGGATGAAAACGAGGGAACGTAAAGTCAGATTGTCTAAAGTTATTAGGATCTCGATGTCGGCTAAAAGAGTGCCTAATATATGAAGGGCAGAGCTCATGCTTAACTTGTAAATCAAGAAATACAGAGATCTTGTA
>JAHPZR010049722.1:5000-30052 GCA_019787425.1 Platygyra sinensis | reverse complement strand
CTCTCATTTCTCTTAAGTTTCTGAGCAAGATATTTAATAAGTATTACTTGACAATTCAATTCCTGAGAAGACTGAAAAAGAACATTCACTGTTCCATGACTTTAAAACCTCAGAGTTGTTGAATGAACTAATGAGCATGAGGTCCACCTTTTAAATCAATGAGTATTCATGTGCAAGGTGTTGCAACTGTGTGAGGTTTAATACTACCTAATTCACTGTATGAAGATAAATCACTGAAAACCGTATTTTGAACTGGAAATTCAGAATTCTTCAAAGCAAAATTAGATGATTTGATCTCAAATTCTGGGAGGCTAATAAGGTGACTGTTTATTACTGCAATATCTGTTCAGTTCTGTAACATGTTACCACCAGTGTTTCACTGCGGTAACCTTGATGCAAGAGCAGCCTTTGGTAGTTCTAAAAAATTTAACTTTTGTTAGTTTATTTCTTCTCAAATAGTTGCTTGCTACTATTTGAGATTTCAATCTAGTTATGTTTAGATCTCAGCAAATGCAAAAATGAAAGTTGACTACATATAACTTAATATTGAGCTGTGACCTTGTAATACTTTTTAGCGTATTTATCTACTGGTGTTCTATCACGAATGCCATTCTCTGATAGGCTACGCTATTTGCCATCTATTCTTTTGTAGCTACTGAGTACATGGTTGTCAAAATAAGCCGGCAACTGGCGCATTTCACCGGCTATTTTGAATACTGCGCCGGTTACTCCGAATGTTAGTAGGTCAGTTCTGAGCGTGATATTGGAGAAATAAAATGGAAATAGCCGCCTACTTTTTGGATGGAACCTCCTACTCAAAAACCTACTGACAACCCTGTGAGTAGCCTTAAAGTGTGCAGTTGTTAACAAAATGGTGAACACTTCTCAGCATTTTGAAATGTCTATGAAGAGGATTTAGGTAAAGTTCTGAACAACTGGTTGATTCACACTAAAACAATAAGAATATTCTTGATTTCTATGAGTCATAGTTGACTTGAGCTGTGCCCCCATCAACTATCACAAAATAGAAATCTTGACCTCATGATCTAATAATGGTTAAATACAACCCAATCTTTCTGATGGGAAAAAAATGCACAAAATGCCCAAGCAAAGAAAACCCTTGAGATGAACACCCACAGTGATGACTTTATTTCTTGAAGAAAGTTATAGTTCAGGCCCCAGTTGTTCGAAGGTTGGATAACGCTATCCACCGCATAAATCGCTATCCAGTGGATAAGTGTTAAGAAAACAAACCACGCTATCCACTGGACAGTGATTTATCCAGTGGATAGCGTTATCCAGCCTTTGAACAACCGGGGCCAGTTGTACACTATACACTCTACAACTTTTCAAATCTTGCCATTTCTACAAGAAAAATATTAACAACAGAACAAGCATACAAAATTCCAGTGTCTCAGAAACTAAGACCTAACAACCAAGACCTGAGGTCTTTCTTTTCGAGATTCAAAGAGGGTCTTAAGATTCAGGGGGAGTGGATCTTAACTGTTAGTTTTGGCGATTCAGAGGTGGTCTTCATGCACTCTTGTTTTTCGAGATTAGGAGGGGGTCTTAGGTCTTGGTTCTTAGATTTTGAGACACCCTGTGAAATTCGGAAAACTAAACATTATTCATGAAATATTATTTCAATCTAGGCATGAAGTAGACTAAAATGGTTTTATAATATTGCAATATTTGATTTATTTCATTAATTGCCTTGTATTTGGCACCACAAATGTCTCTTATCTTGAGTGTCCTGTAGGATATATTTAACAATATTCCTAATAAAAGTCTACCATTTTCCATTTGATTTTAAATATGCACAGTTGGAAAACTTGAATAAATGAAGAGCACATAGTATTAAATTTTTTTCTCTTAACTAAGGGTATCCGTCTCCATGAGTACCCTTCAGTTATATCTCATATATAATATGTGTGCATATAAATTAATGTACAAGTACTTTACTGTATTATGGCTTCCACTGCAGTCTCAGTCAATAATAGTTTCCTACAAAAATAATAATAAAAAAAAGATTAAACTCTAGGGTGGGTCTCTATGAGGAAGTGGATGAGAAAAGGACAGGGCCCATATTGTATTCTTTCACTAAATTGCTAGCGGTTAATTTCAGGGGCAGATACAAGATTTTAAAGAAGGGGCCATGAGATGCGGACTGCCAAAGGTGATCCCTGTAGGGGATCTTGGGGGCATCCTCCTCCGCAAAATTTCTAAACTTCAGGGTCCTCAGAAATGGGATTTTTGGCATTCTAAGACCAAGTGTCAGAGTGTGTTATTATTATTTTAAATTTGGGGGTTTTAATCAAACCCCCTTGAACCCTGCTGGATCCACCCCAGACTTCAACTGTCTATTTTCAATACAACTGAATTCTCCAAACTAATACCAAAGGAATATAGAGAGTTTAGTTGAGAGAAACTGGAGAATATGCTATCATTTGAAATAAAAGAAATGCAATTCCACCTGTGTACTGGGAATAGAACAACACAGAAAAACTAAGTAGATATGATCAAATTTTCAGGACTGATATCACCTTTTCAATATTTATCTTGCACAAAATTACTGTTCACAAACTATAGATATATATATATGTATCAATTGGAAAATTTGAATTACAGAAGTATTATAATTCATCAAAAAATTGTCTTAATATTAATTCTTAATTAATTAATTAATTAATTAAATTAATCAATCAATTTGGCTACTGGAAAATTTTGCAGGAGTTGGGTAACAAGTGCAAATGACTGTCACACTGGTACATACCCCACAAAGTTGCGTGAAAATCCCTTTCACAGTAAACCTTCGAGATGTTCAAAGAGCAAAACTACAGCTGTATGCTTTGGTTTGATTTGTGCTACAGTGGAACCCCGCTATAGTGAAGCGCCACAGTACCGAAAAAAATGTTCGTTCTAGCGGGGTCTTCATTATCGGCAAAGACCCTGTTGTAATGAATTATCTGGTTGAGCTAAAATACTTGCTATAGCGGGGTAACCAAGCTGGACAGAGCTGAACAATGGGATATACACCACGCAAAACAGTCTACAGACTTGCACGTGAACAGCTACATTTAAATAAAGCAAAGCTTTGAAGGACAAAGTTTCCCTATCTTGACCAAGAGTTGTGTTTGGTCTATCATCCATTTGTATCATCATGCCATTTTTACGGACTGCGAGCTACAGGACATAATATTCGTTTCTTTATAGCAGGGTTCGTTATAGTGGGGGTTATTTTACTGTAATTTTGCCGGGCTTTCATATGTTGTTCG
The DNA here is from genome assembly GCA_019787425.1 of Platygyra sinensis. Taxonomy (NCBI): domain Eukaryota; kingdom Metazoa; phylum Cnidaria; class Anthozoa; order Scleractinia; family Merulinidae; genus Platygyra; species Platygyra sinensis. Next base: position 26,777 of record JAHPZR010049722.1, on the reverse strand, counting down.
TTATAACTGGGTCTTCATTATAGCGAGGTTTGTTATAGCGGGGTGCCACTGTACAAAGTGTTCCAAAATAGAACTGTGCCCAGAAAAGAAAGAAGGAAAGAATACAAACCCTGATTCCATCGCAGTTATAAGATCCACTGTCAGTCGACATTGCTTCCTGCAACAGGAAAATTGTTCAGTTAACAAATTCAAAACATCAGCAAGACCCTGTTCACACTACTCCAGAGGAAATTTGAAAAGAGAAGTTTCATACTGAAAACAAGTGAAATGTTTCCATCCACAACACACCAGAGAAATTTTAAAATGCAACAATCACTGGTCACATTTTGGATTTGCAAGCCCTAGGATTTCACGGTAACGATTGTTTCTGGTACTGTGTCGTTACCGTGATTCAGATATAACGGAACCGAAAAATCGTTCGCCACAAACATCTTTAGCCTTGCCGATCAAAATTCATTTGGTAAAAGATTTTCCCTGTTCTAATTCTCAAGAAGTAGGGTAATTTCTTGATTATCACTCCAATTACATTGTATATACGAAACTAAAACGTTCTTTCACCTCACCCGTCTGCCATGTCGTAACGATCTTAAAGTCACAAAATGCATCGCATCGTATGTTAAATGCAGTCTGGGAAGGATTTGGGAGGTTTTCGCTCGTTTCGATACGAAGTTGTTTTGACACAAATGGAAGTCAATTCGATACAAATTGAAGTCGTTTCGTGGCAAAAGTGAACTAGAAAAAATATCCCAATGAAAGTCTTTATGTTCGCTTCGCATATGATAGCTATCGATCAAAATAATGTCATCCCAGAACGAGAAAAATCATGCTCGTCTGGAGGTCTAGGAACTTTTTCCGCTAGCTGAATCCAATGAATTTCTTCTCTGAAACCAGCCAGATTTGAAGGGAAGTCAGACGAGCCTGATAGTGGAACAAATCGTCCAGTATTGCTTGTGTGGAAATTCTATTTAATGATTTCAGACTGCCAGGTAGCTTAGTTTTGTATCGATTAGTGAATTCAGTTACATACATACATTTATTGTTGCTGCCTATAAGAGCTTTTCAGCACTAATATTACAAGTTAAAAAACAAAGCAAAACAGAACAAATTTGCATTGAATCGACTTTAGATGGGTATCAAATCGACTTCGAATTGAAGTGAAACGGATTGTATCGAAATGACTTTGTATCGAATCAACCGGATACCGTTTGAGATGGTGGATGAACAGCCAAGCTGCAATCATTTGGTCGTTGTCATCCCAGCAATCTGTTTACGTGGCATCCAAAGCGAAAAAGAAGTGCAAAAGTTGACATAATTAAAAAAAAACATTTGGGAAGAATTAATTTTGTACTGTTTTAAAAACTGTTTCCCCGTTTCAGAGAACATCTCATTGTTTCTAAGCTCAAACAAGATTCATGCCACAAAGTACATACAAGATTATATAGAATATATAGTTTTTCATTCTCATATAATTTCCATTTTCTTTTACTTGAGTCCAAATTGAACATGAAATTTTGTCACAAAAATTTTCTGACAACAATCATTTCCCATTATCACTGAACACAGAACCGAAAATGTGTTACTGCAGATGAAATTTGAAATCCTAGGGCTTGATTCGTGCTTGAAGAAAATGCCGACAGGGAAATCACGTGATTTTTGTGATGTCATCATTTTTGAAAAGCTCTGTTTTCAAAATGTTTTGTCCACACAACAAGGAAAAGCAGGTGTTCTCAATTCCTCTGAAGAGCCTCTTTAAACAGCTCTGTTTTGGAGAATGATGTACAAGTGTGAATGGAAGGCCTAACCGTAGAAATAAAGCTGTGTTTTCAGATTTCTCTGGCAGTGTGGATGCTGCCTAAATCTATAACCAGAGGGATCACTTCTTGATTGTTTTCGTTATGGATTCAGATTCACTTCTGTTTCTGCGTCTAGCGTAGTTTTACTGCTTGCTACAAAACAACAGTATTTCTGTCACACAGCCTAAAATTAATTATTTGCTTGACATTACAGTCGCAGAGTAGCTGTTTCTGATTTCAAAATTATTCTTGTCAAAGGGTACAGCTTTCTTTTTTTGTTGGGTTCAGAGGGTCAGAGGTTTACAGGGGTCAGAGTTCTACAACCACGGAGTTCAAACTTATTTTGCAAGGGTCAGACTAGTTTTGTCGCTGAGTACAATTTATTTTAATTTTTTTATTGCAAGGGTCAGACTAGAGATGTTGGGTTACAAATATTTTTGTAGAAAGGTCAGAGTTCTTTGATAATGATTCTGTGCTAAATTAAAAAGCACTTTTTTGGTTGATTACAAAAACAAAGCATTATTACTAACAACAAATTCAAATGAATATAAACTAAAATTGTTTGTACATCTAAATTATAGTTCAACTCAAAAATAGTAATTATGGCCTTTCAATAACAGAAAACTATATTTTAACAAATTTAAAAGTTGCAACATTGTGGTACAATGGTACATACCGTTCTCTTTCCAGTGAGTAGGTATGTAGTGATATGACCTTTGCCTTTCACGGGAATGGTTCCACGACGTTCAAATGTGAAGAATTCATCAAGAAGTTTCTTTGATGCCTCACTGACCTGTATTCTGCCCTTTACTCCAGTTGAGTCCATTCTACTTGCGATATTCACAGTGTCGCCCCATATGTCATAAAGAAGCTTAGTTGAGCCAATCACACCAGCTGTAACAGGTCCAGCATTGAAACCCACCCGTAAGAGAAACTCAAATCCGAGCATGTGCTCGTTAAATCTGTCTACCACCTTGATCATTCCGAGGGCAAATTCGACAAGCTGCTTCAAATGGTCGTAAGGATGTGCATCCTTTTTGATGCAACCTTCTGGGTAAAGACCCGCTCCAGCCATGAAGGTTGATCCATTGACTGTCTTGATTTTCTCTACTTGGCTAAACTGGATTTTATCTGACAGGAGATCGTCGAAGTCACCAACAAGTTCATTCAAGACTCTGATGCATTCCTTGCCTCCTTCAAAGTTCTCCTCGTAGAAGTCTGAAAAGTTCACTATTGATGCAAAAATTACTCCAACGTTCTCATAATTGCGAGAGTAATGACTTGACAGTTTCAATGCATCTGCAACATGTTTAGGAAAGATGCTCTCCAGCAGCCAAGCAGCTTGCTCTTTGTGAGTTTGTGCTTTCCGTTTGTCCTTTGCGGCTTCCTCATCTCCACTGAAGTTACGACGCACGCTCATTTCTAGCTGACGGTTTAATACACACACAAACACGAGTAGCAAACCAATGCATATCATAATTTCGGGGCCTAAACGACCATTATTCAACAGTACTTGATCATGCCCAGGGGTGCCCTCAACAACGCGTTGAAATGCACAGAAGTTATCATAATTAAGCAAAATAATGTAGGCAACAGAAAACACAGCCGCAAGTCCAGTCTTCATCCATGATGTGAGTTGAGTAAAATTAGAGAAATGTAGCAATGCAACGGCAAAGATTAAAGAGTAGAAGTCTCTTGCTCGCTGATTAGAAAGATCGTCGCAGTTCATGAAGTTTGCGAAAAGTGTTCCCATGGGTAGACACATAAGAAGCGCTCCTATAAGATGACTAATGAACCAGCCGCTAATGTAACCTACAACACTATTGACACAAGCTGAATACATTTGAGGAAAGGCACGGGCAACTGTCAAGAAAAACAATGTTATTTCTATAAGAAGTGAGATTGGAGACAGGATGATTACTGCTATCTGCACAGGCTGGTAGAGAGGGAAGCCCAAAATCATAATGACAAGGTATATAATGTTAGAAAGTAACACATCTATGAAGAAGTTGACTCTTGGAGACGCAAACGTGGTGACGGAAGGATTGAGCAATGTGCAGTCCTGTCCTTCATTTTGATATCTTCTCTCAGTTTCTTTGTCGTGAAATTGCAGTGTACACTGATTCATCGACCTGTAGAAATATTCATCACTAGCTCTTTCTTGACTCATCAAGCTAACCAGCTGCTGGTCATTGTTTGTACGAAGTGTATCTCTCATCAATGCTTCATTTAGAGACAAGGCCAAAACTTGCGAAGAGCGTCGGTCTTCGGGAACATTAGAATCTTCACCGTCATCATCAGATTTGATAGAAGTTCCAGAACAGTTACTATAGAAATCCATTTCAATGACATCATGTTTGACTTTGAGGTTGCCCTTCAGTACCTTGGGACCATTGTCAGAACTTGATTCACCTTGACTTGAAATGTTTGAATCAGAATTGAACATTACATCTGAGGACGTAACCTGTTCAGAGATCTTGACATGTTTCTTCTTTTCTTGAGGACTGCTATGGTGAGAAGCATTTATGGTGACATTGACAGAATTGAGGTTAGTGGACTTTTTTCTACGACCGCTGGGATGAAGTAGGTTCATCGGCTTTTTCATTCCGTTTTTACGACCGACAATGAAGTATGTCTTGATGCCTTCCAAGCCTTGATAACGCGAGCTTGCATTACCATCCTCCACGATATAATGACCAGCAAGAAACTTCAATGTTGTTTCTGTGATGTGGACACGTCCAGGTAATCCAGCCGTTTCCATGCGATTTGCCAAGTTCACATCATTTGACCAAACATCAAACTTAAAGCGCAGGGTACCAACAATACCACAGAGTACCGTCCCTGTATGTACACCCACTCGCATGTCGACTTCATTCTTGGTGTCCTCATCGAACTCTTTAATCTGCTCCAGCATGTCCAGTCCCATCTCCACACAGTTGAATGCATGATGAGCAGTTGCTTCTGGACACCCGGCAACACAATAATAACAATCACCCAGGGTACTGATTTTCTCACAATTGTTGATTTCTGTGAGGCGATCAAAACGCCCGAAGAGATCATTCAGAAGCCTAACTAATTGCTCGGCAGATTTGTTGGAAGACATCTTGGTGAAGCCCACGATGTCCGCGAAAAGAATACTGACATTTTCCATGCGATGCATCTGAAACGGCCGGAACACCATTTGCCCTTTGTTGCGGCGTTTCTTTTTTCCATTAGAGCTGTCTTTGGGATCTTCTTCGGTTTCTTCGTCCAAATGAAGCAGTTCTTTTGCGACAAGCTCCGGCATCACCGATCGTATCATCTGTTCTTTCACCTGTTTCTCGATTTCCAAGTCACGGCGAGCAACGACGCATTGACCGACCTTCCAGAAAGTGCTGCGTTCGCGAACCTGGGCCGTGAAAAAGATCTGGATTCCAAACAGATGGATGCACATATGTAAAATGAGGCGGCAGATGATTTCCAGCGGCCGGTTGTCGCTTTCCTTTTCGGAGATGACCACGTCAGAGAGGACTTCATGAGCGATGGAAAACGCAACTGTCATTAGAATGCAGATGTACAAATGAAGCGAGTGGATCATGGTATAAATCAACATGATCACACAGGTACACATGGAGAACCGAGCCGGGTTCGAAAGAGCCTTCGGAAAAGCGAAAAGAGATAGTTCCATGGCGATCAATAAAACAGACGAGAACAGTGAAATTAATGATGCACATTTCTTGTACAATTTGCTGAATTTAGTAAACAGTATCAAGGCGACGACCAGTGCCAAAAAAACCCCGTCACCTATCAAGATCTCGATGCCTTCATCTCTTGGTGAAACCGCAAAAAATATCCCCCAAGTGACGCCAACGATGCAGGCGAACATTAGCGCTCGGACCAGACGCCTTTGATTGTGAGCGGTAAAACGCTGGAACTCTTCTTCCAAAATTTCCGAGTCGAATGAGGGCTTCCACCACTGAGAAGAAGCTCGCTCAAAAAACAAGGGAATACAGCCCTTTTTGGGTCGCGTATCGACCTGCGAAAAAGATCGCTCCTTCTTCACCGCAGCGTACGAGGGCTTTAACTCTACGCTCATCGACTCCGGGTCGGTGCTGATCGAGTATCCAGACCTTTCCTCGCCGGCCATTTCAGGGTACAAGAGAAGACAGCTTGCTTTTCGAGGCTTCCCGGTGTTGATCACCTCTTCGAAATCACCTCGCTAGCACTTCCAAGTCATATTTAGAGCACTCGGAACGTATCCATCTTTAAATACTATCCTATCTGACGGGCGTACTCCCGTTACAGCATCAGAACGGAATTCAAAGATTTCCCGAGCGAAAACTCTCAAATTCAGCGGCTGTAAACTTCATGTGAAGAAAACATACACGCTCCACTGAGGCCTTTTTTTCCGAGGTGGCGTACATCACGTGATCACTAGCCACACGTGACAGCGTTTCGTGTTGTCTAAGTGGTTGTGAGGTTTCCTGAGTTATTTCTGAAGGGTGGTGTTTGGTATAAAAGGACAGCCAGTTCGAGATGGGGGCTATTTTTAGCAAATTCTTCGCATTGTGGTCATGCATGCTAAACCACTTGTACTTTCGACGAAAACAAATAGGCCACTAATGGATGGTTTCGACTTTCAAAGCTGAATAAATTTTAAAAACACCATGCACCAGGGGGTCAGGGTTGAAGGTCTGCCTCGCGGAACAAGAAAAAGTTCGAACTAGCAAGACGAAAATAACAAAAAAAATCGAAAGTTTTACCCTAAATCATTGGGGTGTAGAAATGAGTTGATTTTAAATACACTAATCAACCAGCGAAATCTAAGGCTCTATCCCCTCGGTTTGGAGCGGGACAAGTCCATTAAAAACAGTATTAGGTTCCCATCGTAGCCAAGGTAACGCTGAGTTGTGTCTATTAATTATAGCTTATTATGGCTCTGAAGGCCCGCGTCGCTGAAGGGTCTTGTTTCAAACAATTCTGATAGGGAAATACAGGGTGTCACTCCCTTCAAATCAACTTCTTTCTTGACAAAGGACATTTACGCTATTAAGCCGCCGTAAGGCTAGGTACAGATACGTATATATAACTGAATAAAATGAATACGAACGGTACAGTACCAGATTGCAGAGACTCAATGGGTCTGTCCCATATAGATCTCTAGGATAAAGTAGAGCACTATATACTGCTTAGAAATAAAACATCGGGTAATTGCGTCTGGAATGATCGCTGAAGTAAAGTAAACAAAAATTTTCGCCTTTTTTTCAGAGATATCTTGACAATAGGTATTTTCAGTTGAACGAACCCTTGAGGAGAACACGTGAAACTAAGAACCCATTGAGTTTGATAAAAAAGTCTTAGCAGAATTTCATCAAAATTGTTGAAACCACTAGCCTTTTTAACTCGCCGGTCTAAAATTCATACATGGCGACTAAACAAACAAAGTAATTGCAAGGAGTAATAAACAGTACCTCAGTTATTGAGTTGCAGGAGCTAGTTCAGTTAACGTTGAACAGGAATACCAGCCAAAGCGACAACAAGTCACCACATTGAGGAACATTTTGGAACCTTCAACATCCCTAGCGGTCAGAAGTACATTCTCGAACTGTTCCCACGAATTGAATGTAAGCACTGAAGAGCTTAGCAACGGGTAAATGATACCTTTTGCAAACATTGACACAGTGCGAAGCTTTAGGTAATGGGAATTTTGATAACGGCGCGCTGCAGGGGATATGGAAAGAGAGGCCTTTACCCCACCGCATCTTCTTAACATTTATAGCCCTATACTGATTTATACTTACCCCCGGGAGAACTTATACCCCAGTGTTAATGGTATTGCAGACAAAAACTGATTCAGGCCAGTCAACTATCTTTCAACTCGGCTACTGTGCTCTTTGTAAACCGCACATTCATTTAAACGCCCTTCGTTTCCGACATTTAACGATTATTCGGCGAGGTTGAGCAAATTATAGCGATTTCATGGCCAGCAGATCAATAACTTACCGAAGCCGAAGGCTAAGGCAAATAATTAATCTGCGAGACACTGACAAATTACGATATTTTCCTAAAACCGAGTTCAATAATTGTTTTATCATTCAATGACCAAGTTTGCTTTCATATTAAATGACGTCATTCTCTGACAGCTCAGAGAAGTTGTTTCATCCGAAGAACGTGGCTGCAATTGCGCATGAGCAGATTAACAAATTGCCTTCAGTTTTTCATGCGTCTGTCCTGTTATTGATCATGAATTTATCATAACATTGTCAAAGTAGCTGTGGATCCTCGAGGCGATAGCCGCGAGTGGATCCGCAGACTACTTTGAAAATGTTTTGACGAAATTCACTGTCTATAACAGGACAGACACATGAGAAAACTAACGTCCATTTGTTTTTTACGATAATAAACTGTCAAACTGTCCGCTCTCGCTCGTTGCCGCATCGCATAAATTATAAATTCGTGTGTCTGTCCGCTTATTGACAATAACAATTGGCCAATGAGCGCGCGAGAATTTGTGCTGTTATCGTAAAAATATTATTTGCAGCAACATATCTAGAGGTACTACCAAGAGACTATGGTACTACGCATGAGCGAGTGGTGGGCTCTCGACCAATGGACCCGCCAATAGAAAGATAAAAAACAAGAAAGGAATGATCGAATGATACTAAACATTAACAATTATTGGATGAGGTTTTTTGTGATATCCAGAATAATCAAGGTAAAGGTAAGGGTCATTAGCCGAAACCGAAGGCTGAGGCTAATAACCCTTACCGAGACCTTGATTATTCTGGATATCACAAAAACCGAATGTGTTGATTGTTTTATTATACATTGAACAAAAAAATGGAAGTCATCCTTTTGGTTCTTCACTGACGGGAAGCAACACAAAGCGCGCAAACTTGACATGATTACCCGTGACCTTGAGTGTCCTTGACACGATAATTATATAATCTGCAGTTATGACGTCATGGGCGCTGATTTTGAAAATTCACTGTACGCTTTCGGCCAATCAGAAAAGAGTTAAAGAATTTAATGTATAATATTACCGCTTATTTGCCTTTTATCTACTGATCTAAATTCTAATTCTTAGAACTAACCTCAGGCTCTGTCAATTCGTGTTCTCCGCATATCCTTAATAGTGCGGTATTGTGACATTGGCCTTTAATCAAATGTCAATTCAGGAGGAACTATTTTTAACATCACGATATAAAAATGCTGCATAAACAGGAAGCTTTGAGCAAGTTGTTGGCCAGTTGTCATATATCGACGCAGGTTGAGGCCGCTGGAATCTTCTGAATTCAACCTGAAGCGTTTCGTAATATGGGAAGTGATAGTTAATCGTTGATTGGTTGAGGTTCACAGTGTTTGAGCATGTCTACATGAGTTTGTGCTGTTTCCTTCTGTCACATTGAAACACCTTGACAACCACGAACCACCATTACCCAAAATGCCTTTCGACATTGTTGCGTTCGCTTTTACCTTCCTGTGGGACAACGGCCTCCAAAAGAAAGGAAGGAAACTCCATCAGCCGTAGACGGGGCCGTAGAGGAGCAGTACTTTGAAGCAATGATGCCAGTTACAATACTAAACGATTTTGCACCAAGGTTAAAAAGTACAATTGTACTTCATCTAGATTTCAAAACAACTTTTTGCGCACATGGATTGGTGTATAAATAGACAGTGTAATTATGGGAATTTATTTTACAATATTTTGGAAGGCACGGCCTTCCTTCTTCAGAGCCGGTATAAATAGTCGAATACAGACCTCTCAACTTCAGAACACCGAAAATCTGGAGACTGAGGCAAAAAAATCTGGAGATTTCAGTAAAAATCGGGAGATTGATCGACCGGCAGACAAAACCAAGTAAATACAGGTTCTAATTGAGAGAAAGTGTTTTTTCCTGCATATAATTTCATTAGGTTCATCGGCAACTTCCACCATTTTGAAAACGTGATTAAAATGTGAGACACTGGTAATGAACAAGTGCTATATAGACGACAGTCCGTAATGGACTGAACAGCTGGGTAACGGTTTGTTAAGTTTAAATATGGATTCACACAGAAATGGCGCAAGAAACTCACCTAAGCAAGCCAAAAATGAAATTATACAACAAAAAATTTATTCTGTCAGCTTAACTTGCGCCTCTATTTATCGTGAGATTTGTCTGCCTTGTCGTGAGACCGTGAGATTGAACTGAAAACCGTGGGTCTCACGACAAAATCGTGAGACTTGAGAGGTCTGCGAATAAAACGGGATATTGTTGTTGCTCTTGTTGCAAGGAACGTGTCGAGCCTTCTGCTGTAAAGTTGGATAGGAAATTGTAAAGCTTCAAGTACAAAAATCGTCTTTAAAAAATCCAAACTTCATGGATGAAGCCTTTATCACTGACTTTAGCTTTTTAGCACAGAACATAGCTAAAATTTGTCAACAGAAAACAAAACGTTTCTCATAAATTGTAACAACCGTTGATAACACTTGACTCTTAAATGTAGACTCTAACAGGTCTAGCCTGCGAAAACAGCCGTCCTTCTTCGCTTCCGGCCCAAGTGGCGTTTCGCGAAACGCCACTCGGGCCGGGAGCGAAGAAGGACGGCTGTTTTCGCAGGCTATAACAGGTCCTAACAGCACCACCGAAGTGTAAGTGGTTAATAGTTTCTTGTTTCTTCCTTGTGAGCATCTAACAAAGTAGACGAGTTTGTTGTCTTTACACTCGTCTCTTTTTGCCGAGAATTTTCCTTTGGCCAAGAACCGGAAATCAATACGGACGGAAATGACGTCAGTCTAGAGTCGCCCCAGTCCTCCTCTTCGAACACCTGCGATGACTGCCTGATTCCTTTTCACGAGAGATTTTGTCCCGACACAAAACATCTTGAAATGTTAGTGGAAAATATCGGCATGATCAAAATACTTTATTCTCAGTTCTCGCTGTTGTGTTGTTTTACGGTTGCTGGGTATCTCACGTTGTTCTACTTGTGTCTCAGGTCGAAGGTAACCTTCAAAATTACGCTGACTTCGGATCCGAAATTACCATTCAAAGTGTATGTGAAGTTAATTTTTATATCGGCACAGTTAACCTTCTGGTTGAAGCGTCTAAAATCCTTCAGATAGTTCCTAATATTTGTGTTTCAATGTTAATTACAGCCTCAGTGTCCCAGAGGCAACGCCGTTCACAGCTGTGTTAAAATTTGCCGCCGAAGAAGTAAGTATTAAATTCAATTTCGGCTTAGGGAAATTTAATATATCGAGTGAGATATAGGTAAATTTAAAATCGTGTTGAAACAAGCTGTTTATGTAAAAGGCAGCTTTTACGTGAACAAATATTGATCTATTTTATTGTTGTTTCCGTCATTATTTATAGTTCAAAGTACCTCCTGCTACCAGTGCAATAATTACAAACGGTGAGTTTTTAAGACTTTTCCATTATTTTTGTTGTGGTTCACAAGCTTCTTCAGTTCGTGTTATTGGTTGACCTTTCCTGCAAAGCTCATTGAAATGATCGTGGGCGTGTTATGCTTCCTCCTTCCACAGCATTATTGCCAAATTTAAAGTTAATTTATCTAATATTTCTAACAACTTCCTAAAGACTGATTTATAAAAACAAACTTCCTCCTCTTCATCTTGCAGCTTGAGTGGAATCTGCAATTTGACCACAACAGTCAGTAATGTGGCCACAAACATTTCCGTTCTAGTGATGTAGCTGTACAGGGGTGGATCTAGGAGGAGGGTGCAGGGGGTGCACAATCCCTCCCCCCCCCCCCCCCCTGAGATGAAGCCTTCTTCTTCGTATTCGCTTTTAAAATTTGTTTTCCTCACCGGTCAGTGATATCATTCCTTAGAGGTGCACCCCCTTCTAAGAAAAATTCTGGTTCCACCCCTGCTGTACCTTTTTGGTGTACGAAGTTTACCTGAGCCAGGTTTCACTTTTTTGGGAGAGAGAATTGAACCAAAACACCCATGGTCAAATGAGTCTGATATGCTGGCAAAACCTACCAAAAAGGTAGAATTAATTAAATACTGTACCCACATTTGGCCATAAATCTTGGCCAAATAAAGTCAGTGACATGATATTATATTGCAGTTTATAGCGAGGGAGCTAGATGAACCAAATCCTGCACTGTGATTGACTACCTGGGCAGGCAAGATGGTGATATCGTGACTGCTCAGGATTACCTGCAGTGTCCTGCAGGAAATAATTTCCAAAATGCCTTGCAGTAAATCTTTATTGACCAAGATTGTTTGCTCAAGATGGCTGGAAAGTGGCCTTGTTCTTTTTTTTGCAAGCTTATGGACCTTGACAATGTCTCCATCCATAAACACACAAAATAACAGAACTTGGCCAATATCGGGCCCTCTTGTTGCATGCTTGGTCAAACACCCATATATATCAGAACAGTCCCAATATAACTAAATTAATAATTAGTGATAATTAGTGATGAAATCAATGAGTAATTGATTGGTAAAGGCACCTGGTAACTGATGGGTAATCATAAGAAATAAAAATTTTGTTGTCACTGACTAAAAAACTTGGTGTAAGGACGTTTCGGTTAAAATACTATAACCATCTTTAGCAATAAAATGGCTTACGAATGCAAATGAGTTTAAAAATACTATAGTTGTAGTCAGGCATGATGATAATAAGAAATAAAAATTTTGTTGTCACTGACTAAAACACTTTGTGTAAGGACGTTTCGGTTAAAATACTATAACCTTCTTCAGCAATAAAATGGCTTATGAATGCAAATGAGTGCTTTAAAGCCGAAGGCCTCGTAAATGTTAGGAATGTAAATGTGTTCATTAATGGCATTAGCTAAGGGTAATTAGTTGTTGGTGACTTATCAATGAAAAATCAAATCAATCGGTCACAACTACGTTCAGTTACTACTGGTAATTACTGTATATTGAATAGTCCTTGATGACATTGGCTTTACAAGTGTTATCAACAAAACACAGAGAACTGGCTTGAGAATACATAAACATAATTTAATATTTTGCCTTTTTAACCCATGATGTCCAAATGGCATTGAAATGTCTGGCTAAGTTATAATTTTCTTTATGCAGATGGTATTGGAATAAATCCCTCACAAAGTGCAGGTAAAAGCTATATTTTATTCTCAAGATAATTTGAGATGACCTAGTGATATCTAGTGAGGGAGTTTATCCCATTACATGAAAATATTTGGAGTATTTCTACCCCCTCCCCTTGGCCCTGAAAGGGATACTCGTCCATCACAGGGTTACCCCCAGCATTAAATTTGCTGGTACCCATTTATACCCCTGGGTGGAGAGAGGCATTGCAAGAGTTAAACAAGGTCACTCCTGAATTGGGGACAGCCTACTCTTTCAGTCTTTACCTGTAACAGGTTAACATTCAGCTTTTCCACTTGCTGAAGTTTCAGCCACTGAAGTGCCCACTACCCTAAAGAAATTTGTCTGGGAAGAACAACTTTGGAGGGTGCCATTTCTTGACAGCCAGGCTCTGTTTCTGTGACTTCATTCTGTCCGACTTGAAATTAGCAGCAAGGAGAAAAATCTGCAATTGACTTGGCATTCTTCACAGGGTCATCAAAAATCTTTTTTTCTATGTGATTATCCACTTCATTATCTGCAATGCTATCAATTCGTAGTTTGAAACATGTTTGGCTCAAAATAATGACTCAAGAGCAACCATAACCCAGAGTGATACTTAAAAAGGCTCTTCGGAAGCCAATTGAACAAAATCTCTTGGAGGACTGACATCAGGAAAATGCTGCCTGGCTGCTGAGAACTGTTCAAAATGGTGGCAACAATGTTTAAATTTTGGGCTTCTTACGAGACTACTTGTCAGTCACAAGGAAAAGCTGCACATTAGGGGCTGAAACTTTGGTGAGTGGCTAAACTTGGTGCAAGGTTTTTATTGGCACTGACAAAAAATATACAATTTTTGGAGTGACCTCTTAAGTGTCTTGGTCACAACCCACTGATGTCAGCCAGGGTTCGAAACTGGACCACTTGACAATGAGTCAAACCCACTTACCAATAGCTCTCTGTGCCTCCAGTGGGGATGGTTGAAAAGAGGGCAATTGCCCCTCCCCCCTCCTCCCCGGGTGAGAACACGGATATTTTTCACTTGCATTGACTCAGTTACCGTTTGTTGAATAGACTTATGCTGAATTGGAAGAAAGTCTAATAATGTTATTTTCAATCTGAAGTAAGTTTATAGCAAAGCTAAGACAGGGAAAATACTCTGGTTTTCAGATGTCCATGCTCTCAAATAATATATATAAAAGTGATTATTTAAATTTAAAAAAGATAACACAGTGAACTTTTCTTTGTCAATATGTGAATTTAATCAGTTTTGGCAACTTTTATGTTCCTTTGTGCTTCACAGGAAATGTATTCTTAAAACATGGATCAGAGCTGAGGCTTATTCCAAGAGACCGCGTGGGAAGTTGGCTTATGACACGAGACAGAAGACACTGTGTTTAGACTTGTTAATAAATGGAATTAAAACAATTTTAACCTCATTGAAAACGTCAGTCTTCGTTCATTTGAGGGAAGACATGTCATTGGGTGGAGTGAAAAGCCTCAGTCTTTGATTGATTCAAACACCAAGGAGGCCGGTTCCCAAAAGTGACGGGAGTGATTATCACAATCTTTTTGACGGAATTCCTACATAACAGGGTTAAGTTGTTTGAAAGTCAGTGAATGCTAACCCAGTATTAAAAGTTCACCAAATTTTTTTGTACATAGTTTGAGATTAATTAAGCTCAAAACTGAAGGACAAACAATATAAACATAAAACGCCATGGAAAATTACAAAACTGAAATCAAAACTCTTGCTAATCTTGGGTTAGCTTAATCAGGCTTTGAACCACCAGGAATCTTGTTTTGCAGGCAGAGCTCAAATTATGTAGGCCCCCCCCCCCTAAACTAAGAGATGACAAAACAACTGATATTTTTTAGAAATTTTAATAGCAATAGAGACTATTTAGTCCAACACATTCTCTGACAAGTTATTTTTTCTGCCAAGTGGTATTTTTTACAATACATTGATGCAATTGGCCTTTGGAACAATAGTAAGCACTATTAAAATATGCAATTGTACTCGATAATAATTAACAATTATTCACCGAAGTGGAGGTAAATATCCACCACTTTCACCGACACTGAGGTGAATAATTATTGTTTTAGTATATACCACACAAGCTGAATAACCAGTGGCCCAAAGGGTAACTTTATTTGTGACAATATGCCGACAAAAGCCATTTTGTTTTTCTTCAGCTGCTCGGAGGTGATTAGTACATGGCTAATCACCTCCGAGCTAGCCAATCAGCACGCCCGAAAAGCACTATTCACTTTTGTGGTATATATAAACAATAGCCTCCATTTGGCGCGAAAATATGCTAGGATACATAGGACACAGTTTTCCGAGAGCGTAGCTCGAGGAAAACTGTGAGCTTTGAGGAACAGATAATGTCCAAGGACAAATATGCGAGCATATTTTCGCCCCAAATGGAGGCTATCGTGTTTATTATCCTTCAAATCTTTTTCGCAACGTGAGCCGTTTTGAAAATTGGGGGATATTCTCGGACATCCCCCAGTTTTAGCTGGGTGATATTCGGTCACGTGACGTGTTTAGACCAATCGCGCACAAGCGAAAAGATTTGATGGATTATAAACTAATATATTCCTATTCACTGCAGACAGGCAGTAAATTTGCATTCAAGACTCGATAATCGCAAATCCAAATCCTGGGACCACAGGGAAATGCCTGGATAACAATTTTACTGAAAAGTCCAAAAATATGACTCGGATGATCTTGATTAAATTTTGTAATCCACAAATTGAACCGAGTGAAGTGCTACACCAAAGTAAGTTAGCCTAGCTGACAGTTTTGTTACAAGATGGCAAAATCTCCATTGCCTTATGCTGAGTAATTGTGCCATCAATTGTGAGCTAAAGTGTCAGCAACATAGGCTAAAATGGATTTACTGCAGGAAGCACTTTTTGGAAAGTTCCCTAATTTCCTCACCCATCAAAACCAGACAATTCAAACTATTAAAATCTAGGATAATTTCTGCAATGGCAATGAAGTGTTAAGTTAACTGACACTTAAGAGCAAGGACATTTTAACTGAGTTCTCAGTTAAAATGACCTTGCTCTCCATGAGTTCTCGTAGCTGAGTGGATAGAGTGCCCGCCCGGTGTTTGGGAGGTCATGGGTTCTATTCCTGTCGGGACCTAGATTTTTCTGTCCCATGCTCGTGTCATGTAGATTAACGCATCTTTCACATTTATTACTGAGCACAAAATTCACCATCTTTATTCACTTATCAATGGCCTTTTTGTCTTTCATTTTCCTGCAATGTGATTGGTTAGTTTTGAAAAACCTTAAAATCAGATTGGTTGTTTTGTTTTACTGTACCATTCTCATTGGCTGAGAAAAAGATACAGTGGAACCTGGATTTAACGAACCTCTATTTAACGAAGTCCTCACTATAACGAACGATATTCTACGTCCTGGCCAAAGTTACAGTAAAATTGTTAAATCGAGGTTCTACTGTAGTGTGATTCGTGAATAAATTGCACTGCTGAGAGCCAATCACAAAGCAAGGATAAACAGTGTTTTCAAAATGGATTTAATATTTTTTAACTACTGAGTTCATTCATACAATGTAAATCTTATTACCTACAAGATGAAATAAGATAAAGGTAAAGTCTGCATTCGAGCCAATTGTGGCCCATCAGGCTGGAGCTTATCCCAGTTTCTATGACATGAAGCGACTAGGAGTATTTCTACTCCCCCCTGGATGGGATGCTAGTCCATCACAGGGTTACCCCCAGCATTAAATTCGCCGGGACCCATTTATGCATCTGGGTGGAGAGAGGCACCGTGAGAGTAAAGTGTCTTGCCTAAAAACACAACACAATGTCCCTGGCCAGGGCTCGAACCCAGATCGCTTGCTCTGGAGTCGAGCGCACTAACCATGAGGCCACCGCGCCTCCCACATGAGATGAAATAAAAATCTCCCAAATTTAGGGGTGAAAAATGGTAAAATAAAAGACTTGCAAGGACAACAGAAATGAAGATCCTTGTTTGAAAATCCCAAACTGAGTTCTGTTAGACAATTTTAGATCCAGAGGCAAGAGGAAACATGGAAATAAAAGATTTTGTGTCTCATCACCAAGGAATCTAAGATTTCATGATCAGACCAAAGTTTCCAAGACCTACAATTTTCTTGGAACCATGCACTTCTATGTACCCCAATATTTATGGTCATTAAAATGATAACCAAACTAATGATAAAATTATAAGCCATTTATTTTCAATACCTCCTTAACATTTCAAAAAGTATCTTTCTACTTAAAAATTATGGAATCTGTGATGGAGTTACAAGTTTCTGTAAATGTACTATATACACTTGATTTCATGAAAATTTAACATTGAAGTTGTAATTATTGTTGCAATGGTGTCATGTCTAAGCTGGTAAATGGTGCATTAGTCGTCCTGAAATGAGAATCACAAAGAAAAACGGTGTAGTTAAAATAAAATTAAAACAAATTAAAACAATTAACGTAATTCCCTTGAAATTGTTCTACTATCAAACTTTTTTTGAAACTTGGCGTAACGAACATTCATGATATGAACATTATGAAAATGCAATAAAAAAATGGGGTCACCATGCTTGCTTATGCGTCAGCAGGCTCTTAAAATGGGCTATGTTTACTGGTTGCGTGTTAAAAGTTTTTAATCACCTTCAACAGAATTAAATCTTGGTTACTTGAAAGGCACAAAGTTTTGTCTTGAAAGTAAAGCTTCGTTTATTGACATAAGCAGTATTGCTTCCTTTAAGCCGTTTTTGATTGCCTGGTTGCGGGGATATTGCACTTTTTCGGGCAGTTCTGTGGTTAACTTGAAGTCCTCTCCTTGGCCAAAATACACCCAGTTGGGAACTGTTTTCCAAAAAAAAATCACATTCTACTATCAAACTTTTTTCCCTCTTCAAATATGTTCTTCATTAGACTGTTGTTAGCGAATACCTGTAAAAAAATTCGGGGGTCACTGTGCTCGTTTAAGAGAAAAGGAGAATTTATTCCATTATGGAGCTTAGTTTGAAGAAAATCTCTTACGTTTGGCACATGCACGCGCTGACGACGCGAAAATCGTGCACAGTAGGGATGCGCAATGCAATACTAAGGAATTACCTTAAAATAGAAGACATTAAAAATAAAATTTGGTGGAAAGATTTTTGCCATACCCATTCGTCGTCGTCCACTCCTTCTTGTAGATCCTGTGGCAAAGGGTCATCATCATAATTGCGTAATTTCTCAACCATGGCGGTTAATACCTGAAATTTAATACACACAAAAATGTTTGTGGGAAGCATACAATGTATCTGAGTACGATAACAATAAATAACAGAGTGGAACAAATAAATAATTAATAAATCAGTATATTAATCCCATATTAATCATACAATTGCAATTTCCTCAAATGTGATTAGTGCATAAACCGCTGTATTTTGATCTAATTAATCGGCAAAGTTGTAATTGGACAGTTGGCTGTAATCAGACACCTGTAATCACAAAATTACATGAGCCAATCATTTTAAGTCCTCTAAATATCACAATCACAACATTGATTATAATCACCATAGTAACCAATTCAAGAGACTGATTTTGTAAAATTGTTGAGGTTTAGTCTCTGGTTACTGTTTCGAAATATACTCAACATTTTTAATTATGATATTTAAAAATGACTATTAAAAGCGCTTTTTCAAATGAGGTTTCACTGTTGTGGGAAATTGTAATTGCTATGATTAATTGGTAACAGGACATTGCGTCACCTAATTCAGTCTTTAATCAAACTCGTGATCAAAGGATCAAAACTCCTGCTTCATAGTTGTCTGATTTTGTTAATCAGTCAAATGATTACACACTGAATTGGACTCCACTCAGTCCTGTTACTATTATTAACTAATGATATGGTGACATTGGGCTAGAATGTTTACACAAAGCACAGAAGTCTTTGTATGAAGCAACCTCAGAGGGGCAAATACAGGCGAATGAGGTACACACAAAAAAGGAGCGCTTACATCCAGGCGATACTTATAAACAACTGTTACAGTATTCTTGTATATATGTAACTGAACTTATGACCATGGGGAGCTTATAACCAAGATTTTGGGTATGTCAATATGAAATAGTTTTCTGTTCAGTTCTTTCTCATACATAGCACAGCCAAGGTACCAGAAAAAAAAACATTTCTGTGAAATATTAAGGCTTGAACAGGCACCAAGAGACATCTCGCTTCCCAAGCTAATAATATTATGCACATTTGCAGGCATGAAATGAATGTTAGTGAATAATGTTAAAACTAAATTAAGTAATTCTAAGGACGCGTTCGTTTGGGATATATTCTGGAATAAGAATATATTCCAGAATATATTCCGGCTATTCTGCTCCTGAGAGCAGAATAGCCGGAATGGAAATCCAGGTATTCCGGAATGAGAATAGCTCCCAAACAAACGCTTACTCGCATTATTCCAATTATTCTTATTCCGGATTGATCCCAAACGAACGCACCCTAAGTTGAATGTTAGTTTCTTGGAACAGTTTCTTTCCAGGCCTAAAAATTTGCACGAGCAGAAATTTATTAATGGTAAGTTAAAGTGGCAAAGGCAATTGATGTGATATGGAACTAGAAGTTGTTAAGTGGTAGATGACTAAAATCTGATATCCAATTGTTCAAACACAAAGTGTTGTGAATAATATTTACTTCCTCTTTCTTCTGTTCAGTAGATTTAACTTCCTCCAGCTCATATCGACTGTCATATTTCCTAGCAACAGGAGCTTCCTTCGGTACCTCACTCACTGTCAAGTAATCATATCATTTAATCTAGGGTTATTACTACTGTTACCACTGCAAGAGGCAGAGAGGGTTGGTGGAGACAAGTCAACGGCCCTATTCTCCCAGAGGAGACTTATAACTAAATAAATAAACATCTCATAACAGTGCATGGATTAGAGCTGGCGCACATGTCCACAAAGAGGCATTGGGGCCTGATAGTGAGGGACTTGGAATTGAGGGCCCAGATCCAAGGACTCACAAGGGTCTTTTACTATTACAAGGCCCTCCTTAGACCACTTGTACTTCTACAACTTTACCTTTTAATCATGAAAGTGCGGAACTGTAGAAGCATATGAATTATAATACAGATAATACAGCTGCTCAAAACCCATCTGTTCAGAGAGCTAGGCCTATAATCACTACAGCTAGTATTTTTACATGATTGTAATTATACCTTTTATTATTAGTTTACTTATTATATATTAGAGCTAGTCCTTAACCTATTATTATTGATATAAGCTACTATTGTCGTTTTTCTACTTATATCAATTTTATATACGCTTATTGCAATTAGTATTTTCATGTGAAAATTGTAGTTTTTTTCATTTTGTGATGCGTGTGTGAGCATCTTACTAAAAGTATGTAACATGTGCAATAGAAGTAAATAAAGTATTATTATTATTATCATTATCATTATCAGGTTGTGATAAAAAGGCCAAGCCGTAGAAGAGTACACTTTAGAAATTAAAAAGCAATTTTGTAATTGAAACATGGAGTGGTACAGGGATGCATAAATCTTACAATGTATATTAAATTACAACCAAAAATAGAGTACAGCTGTAAAAGTTATAGTTTACAATACAGATCAAGTAGAAGCATGCACAGTTAAGAGAAGTCGTGATAGCACATTTTAGAGGTTTTCCTAGTTGACAACAGCCAGAACCTCCATACCCTGTGAACAGTTGGTTTCTCCTATGCCAAACGTTTGGCGTATGAGAAACCAACTGTTCACAGGGTAGATCCTCCACATTACATTCTAGTAAAGAGATGATATTCTGTAAAAAGTCACCAAACACTTATTTCTGTGAGTCACAAACAGGTACTGAAGTCTACAGTCCATCCCTGACAAAACTGAAATGAATCAAGTATTTGAAAAGAATGGAAAGCAGACTAAAGTATAGTGACAAATCTCTCAGTTACTTTTATTTCTGATCTCCCTTGAGCTACAACAATTCTGACAATTTAAACACAATTTCAGTCCACAGTTAGGCTCGCTAATTCAAGCTTCCAACTCCCTGTTATTTCCAACTACAAATATTTCATTCTGAAGAGCCCAGAGCTTATAAAATTATTATCTCAAATTTTCTCCTTGCAATATCTATACTGTCAAGCATCCACTGGTGCTGAGAATAAAATCAAATCATTGACTTAAGTTTGCTTTTATGACGTTTAAAGTTCTACATTCTAAAAATGGCATTAAAGGACATATAAAAATACTTTTAATAAGGGATCAAAATGACTTTCAGTAAAACAACAGGAACAAAAACCTTGAAATTACTCAACAGTAGTGTAAGTCACAAAATCAATATTTGTTTCTGAAAATCACATATGTCTGCCTGTCTGTCTGTCTGACTGTCTGCCTGCCTGCCTACCTGACTGTCTGTCTGTCTGCCTGTCTGCCTGTCTGTCTGTCTGACTGTCTGTCTGCCTGCCTGCCTACCTGACTGTCTGTCTGTCTGCCTGCCTGCCTGTCTGACTGTCTGTCAGTCTGTCTGTCAGACTGTCTGTCTGTCTGCCTGCCTGCCTGACTGTCTGACTGTCTGTCTGCCTGTCTGTCTGTCTGTCTGTCTGACTGTCTGTCTGCCTGCCTGTCTGTCTGTCAGTCTGTCTGTCTGTCTGTCTGCTTGTCTGCCTGTGTCTGTTTGTCTGTCTGCCTCGACCTCGTTCCCAGGGTCTTTCATCTTACCGCCTAGGGCGAGCGAGGAGAGACCCTGGTTGGGTCTGGTCATGTGTCTCCCAGAATCTGGGAGATTACAGTTAAATTGTTGAAGGGAGGGGCGCCCTAGTAGGAATTTTGTCTATACCTAGCCTACGGGAGTGCGGAATATGTTGTCACCAAAATAAACCGGGAATGGTGGAAATATTTTGCCAACGCCGAGGAATACTTATCCATCATCT
>JAHPZR010049721.1:12500-14519 GCA_019787425.1 Platygyra sinensis | reverse complement strand
TAATGTCCAGTGATGAATGTCATCTATTTGTCGTAGTGATTTTTCACATTCTCCAAGAGAGAAACCAATTTACACAATTTGTAGTAAGCTACAGGAAATCAAGAAAGTGGCGTAAGACCGCCAATTCTGACGAGACTTAACAAAATTATACACACACTTATCAGCTTTCTCTAACTCACATATTGAGTTCGATCGACAATTTTCTGTAGGAACATTGAGAAGACAGTCTGTTGTGAACTGAGCAAAATGAGCTTTTAAGCTTATTTTCGAGATTTCTGATATTACGTGGTAAATGAATACAGTATTCGGGAATTTGAATTTCGAATCTAGGTCACTTGAATAATGCATGCAGAGTTGTCCATTGTAGTTATGTAGCCGTGTCTGTGGGCGGCCGATTGTTTTGCTGGTTATCAGAAGTGCTGTAATGTATTCAGCAATGAACAAGCATCCCTTCCAGAGGGAATAGCAATGCTTTCAGAAGCGGAATGCTAGGGAAACTGTTATTGGTACTTTCAGTGTGGACCAGTTTGGTGCGAGTGCGACTTGAGTTTTCGGTTTTATGCAGTAGGCCTGGATGCGTCACACCTGATCAGTTTGTTCCTTTCTCTCGAATTCTCTACACAGCATTTCTTAAATTCTCCGGCATTAAGTCAATCACCTTTATTGTGATTAATGTAGGCAATGTAGCGGCAGAGTTTTTCCCTGGAGCCGATCAGGTCGATAAAGTACTGCATGTCGCTCAGTTGATGTCTCCCTGAGGTACATTAGGCGATAAATATACTTTTGTGGGGTTTCTTTACGTTCATAACTTGTTTAAAAGATGCGCAGTTAATAAATAAATTGATCAACGAATAATCTAGTGTTTGCAGTCTGTTTTCTATGCTTGCGTTCTTTATCAAGTTGCTGCAAATGTATGTTATCGAATGCTATGTAGTTATCAAATGTAGTTTAATACAATTTTAGTGACAATGAGCTTGAAAACGACTTGTAAACTGTTCATAAATATGCGTCTGTTGTGGAATGCTGTCCATTACTGATATTGTTGAGACTCTGCCAGTTGTTTCATTTGTTGTCATGAATTCGAGGAGGAGCAAAATTTGAATTCACAAGGCTAGAAAACGAGAAAACGAGAAGAGTTCTCTATCTATTTCATTACGCGGATAGCATTGGTTGTAGGGTTTTCGCTTACCGAAGCACGTTCACTTTGATTTCACAAAATTGACAAAAAGATATAATACTGTACATTATGGAGCCTAGCTGGTTCAAAAGCGCACATGCAAGTCTTATACAGGGATTTATTATTTCGGACTTTTGTAACACGGATATATATGTTCAGTTGGAAAATGTGTATAGATTTAATCAATAGTAAAAATGGACAATAATTAAATGCATGCTCATTTAACCATAAAGATAAAGGAAAGTTAATTTTTCAGTAATGAATGTCATCTATTTTTCGTGATGATTTTTTACATCCTCAAAGAGAGACCTTACGCACTTTGTAGTAAGCTATTGAAAATCAAGAAAACGTTGTAAGACTACACCAATTACGAGGGTTCAGAAAATTACTCAAATATTTGAAAATTTTCAGTCTCACATATTGAATTGGGTCGACTGTAGGGGCATTGAAAAGAGCGTGTGTTGCAAACTGAAAAATAAGAACGTAAAATTCTAAGCTAATTCTTGACATTTTCGATATTAATCTACTCAACTGAACACATGCAGTATTCAGCAATTTAAATTTTAAATCTAGTTGTCTTGTGTCAGACCATTGAAATTATCTAGCCATGTTTTTGGGGCGCACATCGAAAGAAGTTTAGTTAAGAGAATATATAGAATATTCGCGTTACTCCAACATATTAAAACGTACGGAATCCGGTTGTCCTAATGCGTTAGAGCAAATCTGTATAAATCTGAAACCAAGGTGAGATGTCGTTGTTCACAGCAGAACCGTTTTGTGAGTCGGTTTGTTATTCTTACCTAACTCGTGATATTTGCTTTCTGCGATGGTGCCGGAGTGAA
>JAHPZR010049721.1:0-2500 GCA_019787425.1 Platygyra sinensis | reverse complement strand
GAATACTGCATGTGTTCAGTTGAGTAGATTAATATCGAAAATGTCAAGAATTAGCTTAGAATTTTACGTTCTTATTTTTCAGTTTGCAACACACGCTCTTTTCAATGCCCCTACAGTCGACCCAATTCAATATGTGAGACTGAAAATTTTCAAATATTTGAGTAATTTTCTGAACCCTCGTAATTGGTGTAGTCTTACAACGTTTTCTTGATTTTCAATAGCTTACTACAAAGTGCGTAAGGTCTCTCTTTGAGGATGTAAAAAATCATCACGAAAAATAGATGACATTCATTACTGAAAAATTAACTTTCCTTTATCTTTATGGTTAAATGAGCATGCATTTAATTATTGTCCATTTTTACTATTGATTAAATCTATACACATTTTCCAACTGAACATATATATCCGTGTTACAAAAGTCCGAAATAATAAATCCCTGTATAAGACTTGCATGTGCGCTTTTGAACCAGCTAGGCTCCATAATGTACAGTATTATATCTTTTTGTCAATTTTGTGAAATCAAAGTGAACGTGCTTCGGTAAGCGAAAACCCTACAACCAATGCTATCCGCGTAATGAAATAGATAGAGAACTCTTCTCGTTTTCTCGTTTTCTAGCCTTGTGAATTCAAATTTTGCTCCTCCTCGAATTCATGACAACAAATGAAACAACTGGCAGAGTCTCAACAATATCAGTAATGGACAGCATTCCACAACAGACGCATATTTATGAACAGTTTACAAGTCGTTTTCAAGCTCATTGTCACTAAAATTGTATTAAACTACATTTGATAACTACATAGCATTCGATAACATACATTTGCAGCAACTTGATAAAGAACGCAAGCATAGAAAACAGACTGCAAACACTAGATTATTCGTTGATCAATTTATTTATTAACTGCGCATCTTTTAAACAAGTTATGAACGTAAAGAAACCCCACAAAAGTATATTTATCGCCTAATGTACCTCAGGGAGACATCAACTGAGCGACATGCAGTACTTTATCGACCTGATCGGCTCCAGGGAAAAACTCTGCCGCTACATTGCCTACATTAATCACAATAAAGGTGATTGACTTAATGCCGGAGAATTTAAGAAATGCTGTGTAGAGAATTCGAGAGAAAGGAACAAACTGATCAGGTGTGACGCATCCAGGCCTACTGCATAAAACCGAAAACTCAAGTCGCACTCGCACCAAACTGGTCCACACTGAAAGTACCAATAACAGTTTCCCTAGCATTCCGCTTCTGAAAGCATTGCTATTCCCTCTGGAAGGGATGCTTGTTCATTGCTGAATACATTACAGCACTTCTGATAACCAGCAAAACAATCGGCCGCCCACAGACACGGCTACATAACTACAATGGACAACTCTGCATGCATTATTCAAGTGACCTAGATTCGAAATTCAAATTCCCGAATACTGTATTCATTTACCACGTAATATCAGAAATCTCGAAAATAAGCTTAAAAGCTCATTTTGCTCAGTTCACAACAGACTGTCTTCTCAATGTTCCTACAGAAAATTGTCGATCGAACTCAATATGTGAGTTAGAGAAAGCTGATAAGTGTGTGTATAATTTTGTTAAGTCTCGTCAGAATTGGCGGTCTTACGCCACTTTCTTGATTTCCTGTAGCTTACTACAAATTGTGTAAATTGGTTTCTCTCTTGGAGAATGTGAAAAATCACTACGACAAATAGATGACATTCATCACTGGACATTAACGTTTCCTCTCTGTCCATGGTTAAATGAGCATTGACGCATTTCTTGTTTATTTCCACAGTTCCTTAAATTTATACACATTTTCTGGCTGACCATACACGGCTTCTTCTTGCCAATTGCTTAAATTAGAAAATTTACTGTGACGATCATTCTTCACTTTCATCTACAACCGCAGTTCAAATATGAATTATTTCATCGATACTTCTGACCATACCAGTGTTATTAAACTCTGAACAACAGATCTGTGCTAAGCCATGAGAGCTTTTTAAACTGAACCAGCCGGGCGGGAGGATTAGGATTATGCTAGACTAGCACAACAATGTAATGCAATTATATAGAATTAAGAGTTAAAGTGTGTCGGTAAGCTAAAACCTTACTAACTAATTTCTAACAGTTTATCTTATTACGCGAATGCGACTGAAGCAATCCGCGCCATAAATTATGAAGTCGACTTTTTTTTTTTTATGGTAGTCGCAAAGTTGTTATTGGTTACATGAACATCGTAGTTAATGGTAGCTCCTGTTGTTTAGATTCAACGTTGTCTTTGTCGCAACATGGAAGGCGTCATGCGGTATTCACGAGATACACAAAGCCTCAACTGGTCGCGAAATGTGAGCAAATTTTATGCGTTTCATGAACGAGCAGCAAGCAGACCCCTCTATGCTATTTGCAACAACTGCAACAACGCAAGGCGAAAAACTCGAAACATTACTGAGAGGAACGAGCAATACGGACGGAGCTAGCCCAATGATAACTGCACGGCTCGTAGAAAAC
>JAHPZR010049720.1:130000-152211 GCA_019787425.1 Platygyra sinensis | reverse complement strand
CCCAGCTCCCATTTTACCCCTTCATGACCCTCCAGTGTTATGATTACAAATAATCAATAGAAATCAACGAACCACTAAGCTAAATTTATCCTGTATTAAAATGCAACAATTTTTATCAAAGCTCAAAAAAAAATATATTAAAAAAAAAACGCCAAGGAAAGAGCTAAAGCTCAAGCTAACAGAAACAAAGACAACCTGTTTTTCGTCTTTCTGTTCGCTAAAATGACGGAAACAAAACTCGGAAGGTGAAACAGATTCAGCAGAAACACGCATTGTTGCAAATTTGGCTCCCTGATCCAGTATTGAAGAAAACCAAGAGATATTGGAGAGATTTTCTCAGCAGATGTGTTTTTTTCACGATTCATTTGTTTACAATAATACATGTGCAGTGAATGACATTCATTCTGTCTCGGCTCATGAAAAATCCAGTCTGCAGCTGGATTCTTCGGTTCCTTTGACGCACCATGATCCGAGAGATCTTGGATTAATCTGTTTAGTAAAGAAACGCAAAATCCATTTCGGAATCTTTCGGATTTAAGAATACAATAACGGGGTCCGGTTGAATGAACCAATGTGAGTACTTGCAGTTGTTGACATCTGTTAATAAGAGGTGTTTGCTTCAAGTTGATGATAACAGCAACAGTAATACAGTTCTTTGAACAGATGGCCTATATCACACAAGGGGGCTTTTAATAGGGCACTGGAAAAAAATATAAGGAGGCGTTGCTCACAATATCATCACAATCCGCGAAACAAAGTGAAAACCCAAATTTGCTTGCAAGCTTGTTAGGTAATGCTTTCTAAAAGTGTTGCCATGCATACACATATACCAAACGAACTTTCCAGAGTCAATGCGTCGAGCATTCCTAATCATTTCTGCTCTGCTATGCAAGTTAACTGTGTTCACTATTTAGCTTTCAGTCAAAGATAGTCTTTTTTTCGCTAATATAGTATTTTTTTTTGTCGTTCATAGATCTTCAAGGCTACACTCTGAACAGGGACAAGCGCCAAGCTCATACAATCAAAAACAGAACGAAAATCCAAAGCACAGACGACACAGTGCTTAAACTTAATAAATTACTTTTAGAGGGAAGGCTGCAACTGTGTCAATCAAACGACGACAGGTGCTCGAGTGGTCCTCCAGGCCCTCCCGGTCCACCTGGACCGATAGGAAACAGAGGAACCCGGGGTCGAAGGGGACAGAAAGGAAAGACAGGAGACAAGGGAGATCATGGCATTATGGGATTGCCAGGAAGGCACGGTAAGCCAGGAATTATCGGACCTGTGGGGATAAAGGGGGAGCCTGGAACCAACGGAATCAAAGGCGAGAAAGGAGACATGGGAGCTGCAGGCATGCCGGGAACTAAAGGCGAGCCTGGCGAATCGATATCAATTCCTACTGTTGTTGTATCTCCTGCGACGCTGACAGTGACCGAAACTCAATCAGCCTCGTTTCAGTGCACGGCCAGCGGTAATCCTGAGCCTACAGTAATGTGGATTAAACTGAGCAATCAGTCAGACATTGCTCAGTCAGCGGTTTCAGGAGGAATGTTGCGGTTAGAGAATGTGACCGGAGATGACACGGGCGTGTATAAGTGTTTGGGAATAAACATCCTGGGAAGGAACCACGCTTCAGTTCAGTTGGTGGTAAACGGTGAGGATGTTTTGTCATCTCGAATAAAAATTACATTTAATATAATTTTGAGCGTTACTCCAAGAATACTAATTAATCAAATTCGTAACGAAAAAAGAGGTTAAATGACAAAAAAGCACCGTCTCAATAAGATTACGAAAATATCATGTTTGCATATTGGTTATCTGAGATATATAGAGGATATTACATGACCGCGCGTGGATATGAATTTATATCGTTAGACTCTGTATCAAGTGTTCCTGATTCGACTCCTAACCAGGGTAACTGTGTAGCGTTCTTAATTTATTCTCACACTGCCTCTCCAGACAGGTGTATAAATGGTTATGTGCGATTTTTTGGCGCGCAACCTTAAATAATACTCCTGGCGGTTTCATGAGAGAGGGATCGGGAGTTAATGGCTTTACTTTTTATAGATGATAAAAAAATTGAGTAAATATCCAGAGTTTGTATACCTCTGGCACCAGAGTAACTGAACTGCCTGACCTCGCCGAGTGAAAATGCAATCTGGCAAATATTTTCCTTTTCAGTAATTCTTGTTACAGATTAACAAGGGTGTCATCACACTCCTTGACGCCCGTAGAGCTGATTCTGACAACTATCTCTGTACTGCCAGGAACTTCTTAGGAACTGTCGTAAAAAGAACTGTCTTAGTCGTGGCCACCCTGCCGCAGTTCAGTGTTAAACCAGCTGCAAGAGTTGTTACAGCTCCTGGGGAGACGCTGAGGTTAAACTGCAATGCTACTGGCGATCCACAACCAGTCATCAGCTGGAAAAGACAAGGAGCTCAACTACCAGCTGGAACAAGCCTGCAAACCAATGGAGGGCTAGAGATTAGAGACATTAAAACGCATGACAGGGGAAATTACATTTGTGTTGCTACTAGTGCCGGAGTGCTTGATGTTGAAACTGTAACTTACGTCGATGTTAGAAAGGGTAAGTTAGGGTGTGTATTTAGAAACTTCATGAAATTTGTTTCTCACTCTCCGTCCCAGACGTTAAATACATATTTGCGGAAAGCTCAAAATGAGCAAAATATTGTTTGGTGTCCTTTCAGTAAAAGAGCCAACAAAATCATCCAAGAAATGATAACACTATTCTTCTCTCGTCAGAGGAAAGACTATTCCCCCCGGGTAATGATGTAAATATTTAGTGGAAAATTTGTACGTATTGAATTTATTTCCTGTATAAGCGCGATATAAATGTCTATTAATTTTTTTTTTGTTAGTATCATAATCGTATTTATGACAAAATTCTCTATCGCGATTGACTCTCTACGCGCCTATCTGTCACATAAATGATCGGCGCGCGATCACATGGGTGTCCAATTACAGGTACTCAATTTGAAAGTTTTATAAATCGATACCCACGTGATTCGCACGTCAACTGCACGCTTTTTCAAGGCTTCTTTCGCATTGTTTCGCACAGTTTTCAAAACTTATGATAAGCGCTACAGACGTTTTTGCTCAACAGCAGTTAACAACAAAAACCATCTTTAATTCCTAATTTCTAGACGCACTCCACACTTGCATCCTCGTCATGATGACAGTTTTTTTTTGTTCCCCATCCAGAATGAGGACATTGTAGCAGCGATGCCTCTCCTCCGTTGCACTTGACGTCATCCATCCAGATAGTACCAGACCCCTGACCGTACTTGGCTCCACCAGGAGCCCCGGATGCACCAGAGAAGCCCAGCTCACGACACACCACATTAGCATCCTTGATATCCCACCAATCATCGCACACTGTGCCCCATCGCCCACTGTAATAAATCTCAACACGGCCAAAAGATGCTCCGCCATTGACTAAGCGAACTAGAGCATAAATGAAACATAGGAATTCCATGGCATCAGGTGGATATAATAGTTTCTCGCGAATTCCAAACAGTTGAAAAAGATAGACAACCGCTAGTTAAGGTTTTTTTTTTTTTTTTTTTTTTTTTTTCACTTTTCTCTGAAAGGAGGTAGACTAGTGCAGTCATTTTATAAACTGAACCTCCGAAAGCGAAGGCTACGAGTAAAAGGCAGACTGAGGAGGGGAAAATGCACATTGCAGACCGCAGACTGCAGACCTTTTAGACATTTATCGTGTTACTATTTCTGTTATCGACTGCTAGCCGTAAACAGAAAAAAACCTAGGCGTTTATATATACAGGAAATAAATTCAATACGTACAAATTTTCCACTAAATATTTACATCATTACCCGGGGGGAATAGTCTTTCCTCTGACGAGAGAAGAATAGTGTTATCATTTCTTGGATGATTTTGTTGGCTCTTTTACTGAAAGGACACCAAACAATATTTTGCTCATTTTGAGCTTTCCGCAAATATGTATTTAACGTCTGGGACGGAGAGTGAGAAACAAATTTCATGAAGTTTCTAAATACACACCCTAACTTACCCTTTCTAACATCGACGTAAGTTACAGTTTCAACATCAAGCACTCCGGCACTAGTAGCAACACAAATGTAATTTCCCCTGTCATGCGTTTTAATGTCTCTAATCTCTAGCCCTCCATTGGTTTGCAGGCTTGTTCCAGCTGGTAGTTGAGCTCCTTGTCTTTTCCAGCTGATGACTGGTTGTGGATCGCCAGTAGCATTGCAGTTTAACCTCAGCGTCTCCCCAGGAGCTGTAACAACTCTTGCAGCTGGTTTAACACTGAACTGCGGCAGGGTGGCCACGACTAAGACAGTTCTTTTTACGACAGTTCCTAAGAAGTTCCTGGCAGTACAGAGATAGTTGTCAGAATCAGCTCTACGGGCGTCAAGGAGTGTGATGACACCCTTGTTAATCTGTAACAAGAATTACTGAAAAGGAAAATATTTGCCAGATTGCATTTTCACTCGGCGAGGTCAGGCAGTTCAGTTACTCTGGTGCCAGAGGTATACAAACTCTGGATATTTACTCAATTTTTTTATCATCTATAAAAAGTAAAGCCATTAACTCCCGATCCCTCTCTCATGAAACCGCCAGGAGTATTATTTAAGGTTGCGCGCCAAAAAATCGCACATAACCATTTATACACCTGTCTGGAGAGGCAGTGTGAGAATAAATTAAGAACGCTACACAGTTACCCTGGTTAGGAGTCGAATCAGGAACACTTGATACAGAGTCTAACGATATAAATTCATATCCACGCGCGGTCATGTAATATCCTCTATATATCTCAGATAACCAATATGCAAACATGATATTTTCGTAATCTTATTGAGACGGTGCTTTTTTGTCATTTAACCTCTTTTTTCGTTACGAATTTGATTAATTAGTATTCTTGGAGTAACGCTCAAAATTATATTAAATGTAATTTTTATTCGAGATGACAAAACATCCTCACCGTTTACCACCAACTGAACTGAAGCGTGGTTCCTTCCCAGGATGTTTATTCCCAAACACTTATACACGCCCGTGTCATCTCCGGTCACATTCTCTAACCGCAACATTCCTCCTGAAACCGCTGACTGAGCAATGTCTGACTGATTGCTCAGTTTAATCCACATTACTGTAGGCTCAGGATTACCGCTGGCCGTGCACTGAAACGAGGCTGATTGAGTTTCGGTCACTGTCAGCGTCGCAGGAGATACAACAACAGTAGGAATTGATATCGATTCGCCAGGCTCGCCTTTAGTTCCCGGCATGCCTGCAGCTCCCATGTCTCCTTTCTCGCCTTTGATTCCGTTGGTTCCAGGCTCCCCCTTTATCCCCACAGGTCCGATAATTCCTGGCTTACCGTGCCTTCCTGGCAATCCCATAATGCCATGATCTCCCTTGTCTCCTGTCTTTCCTTTCTGTCCCCTTCGACCCCGGGTTCCTCTGTTTCCTATCGGTCCAGGTGGACCGGG
The DNA here is from genome assembly GCA_019787425.1 of Platygyra sinensis. NCBI lineage: Eukaryota > Metazoa > Cnidaria > Anthozoa > Scleractinia > Merulinidae > Platygyra > Platygyra sinensis. The sequence goes on along the minus strand of JAHPZR010049720.1, from coordinate 146,721 downwards.
AGGGCCTGGAGGACCACTCGAGCACCTGTCGTCGTTTGATTGACACAGTTGCAGCCTTCCCTCTAAAAGTAATTTATTAAGTTTAAGCACTGTGTCGTCTGTGCTTTGGATTTTCGTTCTGTTTTTGATTGTATGAGCTTGGCGCTTGTCCCTGTTCAGAGTGTAGCCTTGAAGATCTATGAACGACAAAAAAAAATACTATATTAGCGAAAAAAAGACTATCTTTGACTGAAAGCTAAATAGTGAACACAGTTAACTTGCATAGCAGAGCAGAAATGATTAGGAATGCTCGACGCATTGACTCTGGAAAGTTCGTTTGGTATATGTGTATGCATGGCAACACTTTTAGAAAGCATTACCTAACAAGCTTGCAAGCAAATTTGGGTTTTCACTTTGTTTCGCGGATTGTGATGATATTGTGAGCAACGCCTCCTTATATTTTTTTCCAGTGCCCTATTAAAAGCCCCCTTGTGTGATATAGGCCATCTGTTCAAAGAACTGTATTACTGTTGCTGTTATCATCAACTTGAAGCAAACACCTCTTATTAACAGATGTCAACAACTGCAAGTACTCACATTGGTTCATTCAACCGGACCCCGTTATTGTATTCTTAAATCCGAAAGATTCCGAAATGGATTTTGCGTTTCTTTACTAAACAGATTAATCCAAGATCTCTCGGATCATGGTGCGTCAAAGGAACCGAAGAATCCAGCTGCAGACTGGATTTTTCATGAGCCGAGACAGAATGAATGTCATTCACTGCACATGTATTATTGTAAACAAATGAATCGTGAAAAAAACACATCTGCTGAGAAAATCTCTCCAATATCTCTTGGTTTTCTTCAATACTGGATCAGGGAGCCAAATTTGCAACAATGCGTGTTTCTGCTGAATCTGTTTCACCTTCCGAGTTTTGTTTCCGTCATTTTAGCGAACAGAAAGACGAAAAACAGGTTGTCTTTGTTTCTGTTAGCTTGAGCTTTAGCTCTTTCCTTGGCGTTTTTTTTTTAATATATTTTTTTTTGAGCTTTGATAAAAATTGTTGCATTTTAATACAGGATAAATTTAGCTTAGTGGTTCGTTGATTTCTATTGATTATTTGTAATCATAACACTGGAGGGTCATGAAGGGGTAAAATGGGAGCTGGGATTTGCCTTTTTTAGTGGCGGGGAAATGGGATTTTGTGCACTGGGACTGGGATTCATGAAACAAAAACAATAGAAAAATGGGAATGGAATTTCAATTTGAGCGACACAGGCTGGGATTGTGGGATTTGAGCTGGGATTTGAAAAAAACAATTCGCTGGGAAATGGGATTAGGACCCCCCCCCCCCCCCCCCCCCCGTTCATGACCCTCACACTGCGGTGAGTCTTGTGATTCAAGGCCCCCCAAGGCCTCGTGAATAGTTTTTACCTCCAAGTTCAGGTTCTCCTTGACCATTTATGATTATAGATTATAGCTAATTATAGATTTAATTTCAATCCTCGAAAGATAACTTCCATCGATGGTCATGGTTGGGTCTGCCTGGGGATCAACTTTGGGACCTCCACTAAGGTTCCTGTTTTGGCGCAGGTTCAACTGCATTGTAGATCCAAGCCCTCCAATAATGTTACTGGTCAACTGCATCACTCGTAACGCAAGCAGCTTACACTTTCCCAAGCACCTTACAACTGACCGATACGTTCCTAAATTTAAACTCCTCATTCCTAAATTAGTTTATGCCAAGTCTGTTTCAGTTCGTTTACAAACTAACAAGTGGCAGCTACGGGATCAGTATTCATTATTCACTTCACTTCACTTTACTTCACATTATCAGACCGCCTCATGTTAACCCGCGTTTCCGTGCGGAGCCTTTGAAAATGGCCCCAAAAAGTATTCATTCCCTGAAAGCTTGACAAAGTTTATAACCTATATTCTACTGGCCTAGATTTCTTAGTTTTTAATTCATATGAAATAAAAAAAGGCTCGTTTTACATGTTAACACCTTCATTCGACTGGTCTTCTAGCATGTATCTACCTCAACATAAACTTACCAGCAGCATTCTTGATTAATTTCATGTCTGGGTAGTCTGGCGGCGACGTGGTCGGCTCTGCGACTCTTTCAAGAGCATTTATTCTGTTCTTCTGCTCGTGTAGCTCCAATTCCAGTCTCATAAACCCAACACAGTAAAACACAATAGAAAGAAGAGAAGTTGTTAAAGCAAAGGAAGGCGTACTTTGCTTGGGAACGGCCATTTTGTGATGTCAACAATCTGAAATTCTAGCAGATTTGCGCGATACTCCAGCCACGGCAACAAGACCAAGGGTAGTGGGATGTACCTTGCCAACCTTTATTCTATTTATACATCGAAAGCTCAAATTCATTTTGAATTTGAAATCTTATTGGTTTTGGGTTTGAAATGTGAGTATGCATTGAAAGCCTGTTAATTATCTAGACTGACGTTAAGTTGTCGGCGTTTCTGGATGCCGCAAGGAAAACAAACACCTCAAATATGAAAACCAAATCTGAATGGTCAGTCATGTCAACCAAATGGTGTACTGTGCAAGCATTTTTCTCTATTTTGAAATTCCTGAATCAGCACACTATTTAAGCACTTTTAATCAGGAACAGATTTAGCGTCGAATGATGAATCAGTCAACTCACTCATCAGGATTACAGAGGTGAAGCTTGTCTCAGCAAATTCTGCCTCGAGATAGACTCAAGCCAGGTTTACTTTTTCGGTCTTATTTTTTTAAATAATGGACATATTCAACGTTCGACTGTTGGATTCCGAAAACGTATCTCTATCTATAGGAAGCAACCAAGACCTCGACGCCGAGGAGTTGACAACGTCGATAACAAATTGAACTTATATTTATCCTAAGCTAAAAACCTAGCTTGTCTATTACTGTAGGAGCTATTTCAAAACTGGATCTGTAAGACAGATCGAAATTCTGAAAGCGAAATTCGGAAAGAAGTTTCGGTCATTTCTTGTTTTTTTCGTAAAGAGAACACCTGAAATGTACCGAGACGTATAACGCACGTGCAAATTCAGTGTACTGCTCATTTTCGAATCGTTGTTAAACAACGTTGCCTTTGCTGTTAACGTTGCAGTTTTAAGTGCTTAAAGACTCCATTGTTTACACTGTGAAGGAAGAGGGGGAAGGCGACGGCAGGGGATGGGTGGGTGTGATAAATCAAACCACATTTATCTTATTGATTTTATTAAACGTTTTAGTCTCCTTTACAGAGATACGAATTTACTAGTCATGTAAAAGGCCATTAAAAGAAAACCAAAAACAATAAATTATTGATTCAATTATAAACAATGCACTTTTTATCATATTCTGTTATATACCTAACTCAAGATTGTAATAAGAGAGGGGAGGGAAAGTACTAGCACATGCGCGCGTCACGCATTAACCGTACTTCATTTCACACGCCACGCTTGCCTACGTCACGCGTCACACACTCCTTTAGCATTATTACCTTACTTCTGACAAGTATCACTCCTGAATCTTTCAAACAGGAAAATTACTGGGCTCGATTTACGCCAGTTTCGCGGGTCCAGTCGGTTTTCTCAGGGGAGGAGCGCGGGCTTCGTTCCCGAACAGCGGCTGGTAATCGATCTTAAGAAATAACTTCAAGTAAGAACTCACATGTAGTACTGATGCAACAAAACGAACAAAACTGTTAAATTATTATTATTATATTTTGCTCACCAGTATCAGTAATCAGTTTCTCAAGATTGACTAGGAATTATACCCTGAGTGCCAGAGAAACTTCCAAGGCTGTGGCGAAAATTTCTCGCTATATGCCGTTCTGTTGGGCCTTGGAAAAAAATCTGTGCCACCCACGATATAGAAAGTACGAAACTGATACGAAAATCTTCAAAATAATTCTCTCAACATTCTCTCAACCGTCCTAGTACCATAAGTAATGTAGGTAGAAAATTTTCCGGTGTTTTTAAACTGTTAAAGACACAAAATGAAACAGTTTCGTCTTATTATTACAACTCGTACCAAATTCCCAGTTGTGGATTTCGTTGTCTCTTCAAACCAAACACCTCTCCTACATCTGCTAAGGCAACAGTCAGCACTGGGCACAAGCTAGTGTATGTCTTAATCTTTCCCTTGATTTTCTCCTGCTGAAGGGTTCGAGTTGACTGAAATTCATACTACTATTAGTTCTAGGTTTAGGTTGCCTGTTACGAAACGAAGCTAAGCCAAAAAATGAGTAGCCTGCGAAGACAGCCGTCCTTCTTCGCTCCCGGCCCGAGTGGCGTTTCGCGTGAAGGACGTCTGCGATTCACCGCCGAAAATTCCATACTGATGACGAAAATCTGTCCCGATCTGGTCATGAGCGCTGATTGGCTCGATCGGTAATAATGCATAATAAAGTCCGTAAATATGCGGGACAGTGAAAATACTCACCAAAACAGTGGTAAATTGGGGTTGACAAGCCTACAAGACTTCGACGGTTCGTGACATTTCTACATTTACCGTTCTCTGTTCGGTTATTCGAACTTTTGTCGCTTCACTCGTGTTTATGAAGGGCACTTCATGCTGTGTTATAAGGAGAAATTTTAAGAAGAGTTGAGCCGTTAGACCGTGCCATGGCAAATTTTTAGAGGTCATAAGTCTACATGATTTCCGCTGTTATCTGCGTGTTACTTCGTGGATTTTGACACCTCCGTAAACAGTGATTAGAACTGTTTGAGAGTACAGAACTGATATATCGTACCTTTTTCTTCACAGACGCTGTACCTTTACTTTGAGAAAGCTGTACACCAGCTTGTCTAGTGAAATTCTAATTTTTCTTTCAGCTATCTGATCGAGCTTATGTTTTTCAAGCTTGATGTAACGACATGATTCAAAATGCAACTGTTGACAAGCAAGTCTGTTGAATGTGTCTTTGTTCGGCTTAGACCATGGTTTCGATCCTCCATGTGGATCTCATCAGTTACCGGTATTTCTAAAATACTCTGTACGTCTGAAGTTGCTAGCGTAACTCCTACATTTGTGAGAATGTAAGACATTTGCGGCTTGGCACAAACTGCTTTCGTGACTGCAATTGATAATTTATTCAAAATTATAAAGTTCACGCTTACGTCATCAGTATGGAATTTTCGGCGGTGAATCGCAGACGTCCTTCACGCGAAACGCCACTCGGGCCGGGAGCGAAGAAGGACGGCTGTCTTCGCAGGCTAGAAAATGAGCATCCACATTCTTGTCCCCAGAGGCCTAAGGATAACCCATTCTCGTCCCCAGAGCCTACGATCCTTTTGGCCTGTGGTTGGGATCGAGAGCTCTGGCCGCACCCAATTTTCTGAGCATGCGCAGAGTATTCGTTTCGAATTCTCAACCAATCAGATTTGCTAGATTTGACGGGAAGTCCGTGAATCGCGGACTTCCGGTTTTGGACCAAACCAGAGCTCTCGATCCCAACCACAGGCCAAAAGGATCGTAGGCTCTGGGGACGAGAATGAGGATAACCATCTCTTGCCGGTTCCCATTGACCATGCGCAAAGCCGTCCGACTGTCCTCCAATCAGATCTGAGCGGAAGTTGGAAGCTGGAATTGGCTAGAGATAGCTATCCACTCCATAGCTTGTGTGTGAAACCTTGTTCTTGGGGTCATGTCCGAGTTGCTGAAGAAACTGTGCTTTAGACTGGACGAGTTTTAACTCAACCTTGGTAACTAATAAACTTGGAGCGTGTTATGAGTAACACCCTGTCATCATTGCATTCTGCAGTTATTGCCAATGTCCTCAGCATATTGATTGCAGATGAACTTTCTTAAATCTTCCACGTCTAACCGCAGCTGCTGAACTCCGTTTATTTTGGATTTTATAGCGTCAACATCATCTGATGAATCTTTACTATCAGTTTCTTCTTCTTCAATAACGGTTGCTGGACAACAACGGAAGAAATAGTATTAAGAACGTATTGTAAGTGAGAATTATTTTATTACTTTATATGATATAACTGGCCACACAATATCACTGTTTTTAAATCTGACCTAAAATTTACCAGCACCTTGTAAAGCATGAACAGGCTGTTCCACTTCAGAGAACTGCTCAATAGCTTTCAGAACGGTCACACTGGGGTTTTATCCAGAAACTTAAAAACTGAGGTAAAACCATCTTGCACAGCATAATAGAAACAGTACAATATGAACAGAGGGTACTGCTTAATAGCTTTCATTTGAATAGCCACACACTGGGGATTTCATCCATAAACTTAAAAAGCTAAAACCTCCTTCTATAGTGTAACGAACAGTATGACAAAAAATAGCTTTCATTTGAATGGTCATGCACACCCCACACAAGTATATGTCATCCACGAATGTAAAGCCCTGGGCATATGGACTTGCAAGTGCTGTAGCCGCAAGTTGATCTCGCGTAGAAACTTGCGTTGTGTAGCTAAACGGATTCACAAGTTTATTCGCAAGCACACGCAAGTCGCGAAGTCATCGTAAGTGCACGCAATGGCGGGCCAAAGTCGCAAGTACACCCAAGTTTTCAACTTTCGCCGGTTTCCTTGCGAGTCTGTTTGGCCAGGGCTTAATCCTCAGGACTAGATGGCTGATGCGTCTTCTCAGCTTCTCAGACAAAATGAAATGCAGTAATAAACACCATCAATGTGAACTCACATCTGAGACCAAGCAGAATAGCCCACATGTCAGGATCTTTTCCTTGTTTTCTTTCTCGACAAACTTGTAAAACTGATTTAAGTTCCGCCGTGCATTCGGACAAAAACAAAGCGGAGTGTTTAGTTTCAGAGCAAACAACATTTATAATAATTGAAATTAAAAAACCGTGAAAACGGAACTTCATCATCCGATTCCCATTTAGGAAACAAAGCAAATAATTCGTAGTTGTATTCTCTCAGGCAGGTTAGTATTAACGTTCGTCCCGTATTTTGTAGATGTCCAACGATCTTCAAAATCGGTGCGAACAACTTACAGTTAGCGTTTTGGGGCTTTAATTTTCTCACTTCCTTCCAAAGTTTTCTCTGAGATTCTAACTTCTCCTTTGAGCTGAGCTTTTGCAGCTAAAGCAAAAAAGATACAAACGTAAATTTGTAAAAGCATTTGGTAAAGCCAAAATATTTTACTTTCAAAATCAAGATTTCCTAAGTTGTAGACTACAAAACTGTCAGACAAGTACTCAATAAGCATTTTCTACCGACTTCGGAGAGATGTACGAAGAGTCACAGACTACGTTCTACCAATAGGGAATAGGCACGAACATATTCCGACAACAGTCGTGCCTTACTAGAATGACTCAGCAAAATTTAACGCTTTTCATAGTTCGAAACGTAACGACACCAATTCAGTTACTTGCGGATTGTCGGCTATCAAGCATGAATTGCCACAGTCAGAGTCGTAACCTTTGGTGACGGGGGAAGGGGAGAATTAAAGGTGACGTAAATTTCTTACCTGCTCGCAGCGGCTTTGAAGATTTAAGTTCTCTTCGAGAAGATCCTGGTTGTGGGAAGCGATCTGAATTTGCGATATTAAAAAGCTTACAAATTAAATACATTGATCTATTATCGGGTCAGTCTGTGGTCACTGACTTCCTTATAACAACTCACTACTGTAAGACAAATCAATAACTTCGTCATCGTCTTACGAATTCCCTTTACAGGTGATCAAATATTGTACTTGAAGTACGTGTTGGGATAGTTAACTTGGTGATCAATTATTGTCGCTTGGGTTGAGAATCTGAGAAGAAATTACGCAATAGTTGAGAAAGGACAGATAGACTAAAAATATCCAAAATTATTCCTATCTTTAAATCTGATAGCGCTAGCCTAGCACAAAATTATCTGCTTTGTGATAGGTAACGTTTTTTGTCTTGGCCTGAAAATCATTAGTTTTGTTTTGTTAACGTTGATTGATAGCTTATTGGCTTTTAGCCAAGTTGAAACATTTTTGAGCTGGTCGTCAAGATGGGAGGTAAGTACATCCAGGTCACTGTGTTCAAAAAATATACTAGTGTCATCAGCAAATAATATAAATTCGAGTTCATTGGCGCAGGCTGGGAGATCATTGATATAAAGAATGAAAAATAGAGGGCCTAGTATGGAGCCTTGCGGCACACCACAAATTTGTCTTAAAGCATCGGATTTAGTATTCCCAATCTGGACAAATTGTATTCTATTTCGAAAATAGTTTGTTATCCGTTGATGAGCTATCCTCAGTGATGCCACATGCTTCCAATTTTGATAGTAATATGTCGTGGTTTAGGGGATAAAAGGCTTTCGACAAGTCAAGAAATATGCCTGCTAAATATTTTTGGCAGTCTACGGCATTAGCAACTTTGTTCACAAAATTAATCAAAGCGTCGGAAGTAGAGTGGCCAGGACGAAAACCGAATTGATGTTTAAATAATATGTCATTATCGACTAAGAATTAAACTAGTAATAGTTATCACTAAAGCTGCCCCCGCTTTCTTTTATTTCTGCTCATTGAAACAATAATATTGAACGTTATTGTTCTAGTCTGATACTAAAAAAAAAACAATTGTCTTGATATGCACTCTTTTTTATATAAGAATATATTTTGACGTGACATCTTGGCCTCGCTACGAAAAGTGGTGTCCAGAGCACATGCACAATGTGCTGAACGCGATCCAGATCCAGAAACCAAACACTTGTACTTGATAGCCTAATAAATTCTAAATAAAACGAAAATGCCATAAGCTATAATGTAAGAATAATACAACAATATTTTCAGCCTAAAATCGGCAGAAAAATAAGAATATTCAGTCTGGGCCGGAAAAATAACATCCTTAGAAAAGAAAAGAATGTACGAGCAAACGTATCTCGAAAGCACAACAGAAGTGAAATGTAAACAAAAGTATCGCGTTACAGTCGCCATATATGCAAATTAGAGTCAAGCTCTTTTTGTCCTCAATGAAAACGCCGCAAAACATTTACATTTGGATCCCTGCCGTAAGATTACTCAGTGAAAATAAGCCATCCAAATAAACGAGATGCCAAAGGAATATTTCAAACTTTATTCCTCCAGAGCTAACATTTGAGAGAACCTAAAACATATCTTGCAATATCAAGAGAAAAAAAACTGGCAAAAAAACAGAGGTGTCAGACTCTGCAAATTACAAGCGGATAACAGCGGAAGCCACACAGAAATATGACCTCTAACGGCTTTACTCTGACGAAATGTCTCCCTGAAAACACAGGATTAGTGCTTAGCGAAATATTCAAAGATCCTCCGATCGTACCATACAAAAGGGGCAAAACTTCCTAAGCGGCTACTACACGTGAATGGGAGTCGCGCAGGCCTGTCACCTTATTGTTATCCTTGGGTAATTCTGACGATCGGAAGGTACTGTACTGATTTAGCTATTTAGTCGCAAATGAACCACACTGGCCTCGAATTTCGATCTAGTATACTTCAGGACTCTCTGAGCTGTTTTTCCCCCAAAATCCATCTTCAGGATCTCTGAAAGCGTTTTCAATTTGTTTTAGATCATAATCTCGGCCATTTCGAAGCGAACTTATTTGATCGCGCTGAAATAGTAACGGAGGCCGGCAAATAAAAATGCTTTTCAGGGACGCTTGAACTCGAGATCTGAACCAAGGACAAAGCTCGTGGCAAAGACGCCGATCCCGCAAGTCCTCGCGCCCGTGTCCCTTTGCTGGCCTCCCATGAGCGTTTGCGGGAAAAACGTCGATACCTTGCGGGTATGCAAGCGATCAAATCGAGATTTTTTGCGGCTATATACCGGAAATACCTACATTCTCTCTTCTTCTCTCTCTATTACGCGGGGAGTCCTAAGGTGCCTCCTCGGGTTTTTGGCCCTCTGGGGCCAAAACCCTGCGGGGGCAAATATGCGGCTATGAACAGCTCTTTCAAAAATTTTAGAAAAGGCAGGAAGTATAGAAATTGGTCGATAATTTTGTGCTAGGCTAGCGCTATCAGATTTAAAGATAGGAATAATTTTGGATATTTTTAGTCTATCTGTCCTTTCTCAACTATTGCGTAATTTCTTCTCAGATTCTCAACCCAAGCGACAATAATTGATCACCAAGTTAACTATCCCAACACGTACTTCAAGTACAATATTTGATCACCTGTAAAGGGAATTCGTAAGACGATGACGAAGTTATTGATTTGTCTTACAGTAGTGAGTTGTTATAAGGAAGTCAGTGACCACAGACTGACCCGATAATAGATCAATGTATTTAATTTGTAAGCTTTTTAATATCGCAAATTCAGATCGCTTCCCACAACCAGGATCTTCTCGAAGAGAACTTAAATCTTCAAAGCCGCTGCGAGCAGGTAAGAAATTTACGTCACCTTTAATTCTCCCCTTCCCCCGTCACCAAAGGTTACGACTCTGACTGTGGCAATTCATGCTTGATAGCCGACAATCCGCAAGTAACTGAATTGGTGTCGTTACGTTTCGAACTATGAAAAGCGTTAAATTTTGCTGAGTCATTCTAGTAAGGCACGACTGTTGTCGGAATATGTTCGTGCCTATTCCCTATTGGTAGAACGTAGTCTGTGACTCTTCGTACATCTCTCCGAAGTCGGTAGAAAATGCTTATTGAGTACTTGTCTGACAGTTTTGTAGTCTACAACTTAGGAAATCTTGATTTTGAAAGTAAAATATTTTGGCTTTACCAAATGCTTTTACAAATTTACGTTTGTATCTTTTTTGCTTTAGCTGCAAAAGCTCAGCTCAAAGGAGAAGTTAGAATCTCAGAGAAAACTTTGGAAGGAAGTGAGAAAATTAAAGCCCCAAAACGCTAACTGTAAGTTGTTCGCACCGATTTTGAAGATCGTTGGACATCTACAAAATACGGGACGAACGTTAATACTAACCTGCCTGAGAGAATACAACTACGAATTATTTGCTTTGTTTCCTAAATGGGAATCGGATGATGAAGTTCCGTTTTCACGGTTTTTTAATTTCAATTATTATAAATGTTGTTTGCTCTGAAACTAAACACTCCGCTTTGTTTTGTCCGAATGCACGGCGGAACTTAAATCAGTTTTACAAGTTTGTCGAGAAAGAAAACAAGGAAAAGATCCTGACATGTGGGCTATTCTGCTTGGTCTCAGATGTGAGTTCACATTGATGGTGTTTATTACTGCATTTCATTTTGTCTGAGAAGCTGAGAAGACGCATCAGCCATCTAGTCCTGAGGATTAAGCCCTGGCCAAACAGACTCGCAAGGAAACCGGCGAAAGTTGAAAACTTGGGTGTACTTGCGACTTTGGCCCGCCATTGCGTGCACTTACGATGACTTCGCGACTTGCGTGTGCTTGCGAATAAACTTGTGAATCCGTTTAGCTACACAACGCAAGTTTCTACGCGAGATCAACTTGCGGCTACAGCACTTGCAAGTCCATATGCCCAGGGCTTTACATTCGTGGATGACATATACTTGTGTGGGGTGTGCATGACCATTCAAATGAAAGCTATTTTTTGTCATACTGTTCGTTACACTATAGAAGGAGGTTTTAGCTTTTTAAGTTTATGGATGAAATCCCCAGTGTGTGGCTATTCAAATGAAAGCTATTAAGCAGTACCCTCTGTTCATATTGTACTGTTTCTATTATGCTGTGCAAGATGGTTTTACCTCAGTTTTTAAGTTTCTGGATAAAACCCCAGTGTGACCGTTCTGAAAGCTATTGAGCAGTTCTCTGAAGTGGAACAGCCTGTTCATGCTTTACAAGGTGCTGGTAAATTTTAGGTCAGATTTAAAAACAGTGATATTGTGTGGCCAGTTATATCATATAAAGTAATAAAATAATTCTCACTTACAATACGTTCTTAATACTATTTCTTCCGTTGTTGTCCAGCAACCGTTATTGAAGAAGAAGAAACTGATAGTAAAGATTCATCAGATGATGTTGACGCTATAAAATCCAAAATAAACGGAGTTCAGCAGCTGCGGTTAGACGTGGAAGATTTAAGAAAGTTCATCTGCAATCAATATGCTGAGGACATTGGCAATAACTGCAGAATGCAATGATGACAGGGTGTTACTCATAACACGCTCCAAGTTTATTAGTTACCAAGGTTGAGTTAAAACTCGTCCAGTCTAAAGCACAGTTTCTTCAGCAACTCGGACATGACCCCAAGAACAAGGATTCACACACAAGCTATGGAGTGGATAGCTATCTCTAGCCAATTCCAGCTTCCAACTTCCGCTCAGATCTGATTGGAGGACAGTCGGACGGCTTTGCGCATGGTCAATGGGAACCGGCAAGAGATGGTTATCCTTAGGCCTCTGGGGACAAGAATGTGGATGCTCATTTTTGAGCTTAGCTTCGTTTCGTAACAGGCAACCTAAACCTAGAACTAACAGTAGTATGAATTTCAGTCAACTCGAACCCTTCAGCAGGAGAAAATCAAGGGAAATATTAAGACATACACTAGCTTGTGCCCAGTGCTAACTGTTGCCTTAGCAGATGTAGGAGAGGTGTTTGGTTTGAAGAGACAACGATATCCACAACTGGGAATTTGGTACGAGTTGTAATAACAAGACGAAACTGTTTCATTTTGTGTCTTTAACAGTTTAAAAACACCGGAAAATTTTCTACCTACATTACTTATGGTACTAGGACGGTTGAGAGAATGTTGAGAGAATTATTTTGAACTGAGATTTTCGTATCAGTTTCGTACTTTCTATATCGTGGGTGGCACAGATTTTTTTCCAAGGCCCAACAGAACGGCGTATAACGAGAAATTTTCGCCACAGCCTTGGAAGTTTCTCTGGCACTCAGGGTACAATTCCTAGTCAATCTTGAGAAACTGATTACTGGTACTGGTGTGCAAAATATAATAATAATAATTTAATAGTTTTGTTCGTTTAGTTGCATCAGTACTACATGTGAGTTCTTACTTGAAGTTATTTCTTAAGATCGATTACCAGCCGCTGTTCGGGAACGGAGCCCGCGCTCCTCCCCTGAGAAAAGCGACTGGGCCCGCGAAACTGACGTAAATCGAGCCCAGTAATTTTCCTGTTTGAAAGATTCAGGAGTGACACTTGTCAGAAGTAAGGTAATAATGCTAAAGGAGTGTGTGACGCGTGACGTAGGCAAGCGTGGCGTGTGAAATGAAGTACGGTTAATGCGTGACGCGCGCATGTGCTAGTACTTTCCCTCCCCTCTCTTATTACAATCTTGAGTTAGGTATATAACAGAATATGATAAAAAGTGCATTGTTTATAATTGAATCAATAATTTTTTCTTTTTTGGTGTTCTTTTAATGGCCTTTTACATGACTAGTAAATTCGTATCTCTGTAAAGGAGACTAAAACGTTTAATAAAATCAATAAGATAAATGTGGTTTGATTTATCACACCCACCCATCCCCTGCCGTCGCCTTCCCCCTCTTCCTTCACAGTGTAAACAATGGAGTCTTTAAGCACTTAAAACTGCAACGTTAACAGCAAAGGCAACGTTGTTTAACAACGATTCGAAAATGAGCAGTACACTGAATTTGCACGTGCGTTATACATCTCGGTACATTTCAGGTGTTCTCTTTACGAAAAAAACAAGAAATGACCGAAACTTCTTTCCGAATTTCGCTTTCAGAATTTCGATCTGTCTTACAGATCCAGTTTTGAAATAGCTCCTACAGTAATAGACAAACTAGGTTTTTAGCTTAGGATAAATATAAGTTCAATTTGTTATCGACGTTGTCAACTCCTCGGCGTCGAGGTCTTGGTTGCTTCCTATAGATAGAGATACGTTTTCGGAATCCAACAGTCGAACGTTGAATATGTCCATTATTTAAAAAAATAAGATCGAAAAAGTAAACCTGGCTTGAGTCTATCTCGAGGCAGAATTTGCTGAGACAAGCTTCACCTCTGTAATCCTGATGAGTGAGTTGACTGATTCATCATTCGACGCTAAATCTGTTCCTGATTAAAATTGCTTAAATAGTGTGCTGATTCAGGAATTTCAAAATAGAGAAAAATGCTTGCACAGTACACCATTTGGTTGACATGACTGACCATTCAGATTTGGTTTTCATATTTGAGGTGTTTGTTTTCCTTGCGGCATCCAGAAACGTCGACAACTTAACGTCAGTCTAGATAATTAATAGGTTTTCAATGCATACTCACATTTCAAACCTAAAACCAATAAGATTTCAAATCCAAAATGAATTTGAGCTTTCGATGTATAAATAGAATAAAGGTTGGCAAGGTACATCCCACTACCCTTGGTCTTGTTGCCGTGGCTGGAGTGTCGCGCAAATCTGCTAGAATTTCAGATTGTTGACATCACAAAATGGCCGTTCCCAAGCAAAGTACGCCTTCCTTTGCTTTAACAACTTCTCTTCTTTCTATTGTGTTTTACTGTGTTGGGTTTATAAGACTGGAATTGGAGCTACACGAGCAGAAGAACAGAATAAATGCTCTTGAAAGAGTCGCAGAGCCGACCACGTCGCCGCCAGACTACCCAGACATGAAATTAATCAAGAATGCTGCTGGTAAGTTTATGTTGAGGTAGATACATGCTAGAAGACCAGTCGAATGAAGGTGTTAACATGTAAAACGAGCCCTTTTTTATTTCATATGAATTAAAAACTAAGAAATCTAGGCCAGTAGAATATAGGTTATAAACTTTGTCAAGCTTTCAGGGAATGAATACTTTTTGGGGCCATTTTCAAAGGCTCCGCACGGAAACGCGGGTTAACATGAGGCGGTCTGATAATGTGAAGTGAAGTGAAGTGAAGTGTATAATGAATATTGATCCCGTAGCTGCCACTTGTTAGTTTGTAAACGAACTGAAACAGTCTTGGCATAAACTAATTTAGGAATGAGGAGTTTAAATTTAGGAACGTATCGGTCAGTTGTAAGGTGCTTGGGAAAGTGTAAGCTGCTTGCGTTACGAGTGATGCAGTTGACCAGTAACATTATTGGAGGGCTTGGATCTACAATGTAGTTGAACCTACGCCAAAACAGGAACCTTAGTGGAGGTCCCAAAGTTGATCCGCAGACAGACCCAACCATGACCATCGATGGAAGTTATCTTTCGAGGATTGAAATTAAATCTATAATTAGCTATAATCTATAATCATAAATGGTCAAGGAGAACCTGAACTTGGAGGTAAAAACTATTCACGAGGCCTTGGGGGGCCTTGAATCACAAGACTCACCGCAGTGTGAGGGTCATGAAGGGGGGGGTCCTAATCCCATTTCCCAGCGAATTGTTTTTTTTCAAATCCCAGCTCAAATCCCACAATCCCAGCCTGTGTCGCTCAAATTGAAATCCCATTCTCATTTTTCTATTGTTTTTGTTTCATGAATCCTAGTCCCAGTGCACAAAATCCCATTTCCCAGCCACTAAAAAGGCAAATCCCAGCTCCCATTTTACCCCTTCATGACCCTCCAGTGTTATGATTACAAATAATCAATAGAAATCAACGAACCACTAAGCTAAATTTATCCTGTATTAAAATGCAACAATTTTTATCAAAGCTCAAAAAAATATATATTTAAAAAAAAAACGCCAAGGAAAGAGCGAAAGCTCAAGCTAACAGAAACAAAGACAACCTGTTTTTCGTCTTTCTGTTCGCTAAAATGACGGAAACAAAACTCGGAAGGTGAAACAGATTCAGGAGAAACACGCATTGTTGCAAATTTGGCTCCCTGATCCAGTATTGAAGAAAACCAAGAGATATTGGAGAGATTTTCTCAGCAGATGTTTTGCACGGTTCATTTGTTTACAATAATACATGTGCAGTGAATGACATTCATTCTGTCTCGGCTCATGAAGAATCCAGTCTGCAGCTGGATTCTTCGGTTCCTTTGACGCACCATGATCCGAGAGATCTTGGATTAATCTGTTTAGTAAAGAAACGCAAAATCCATTTCGGATTCTTTCGGATTTAAGAATACAATAAGTCAACGGGGTCCGGTTGAATGAACCAATGTGAGTACTTGCAGTTGTCGACATCTGTTAATAAGAGGTGTTTGCTTCAAGTTGATGAAAACAGCAACAGTAATACAGTTCTTTGAACAGATGGCCTATATCACACAAGGGGGCTTTTAATAGGGCACTGGAAAAAAATATAAGGAGGCGTTGCTCACAATATCACAATCCGCGAAACAAAGTGAAAACCCAAATTTGCTTGTAAGCTTGTTAGGTAATGCTTTCTAAAAGTGTTGCCATGCATACACACATACCAAACGAACTTTCCAGAGTCAATGCGTCGAGCATTCCTAATCATTTCTGCTCTGCTATGCAAGTTAACTGTGTTCACTATTTAGGTTTCAGTCAAAGATAGTCTTTTTTTCGCTAATATAGTATGTTTTATTGTCGTTCATAGATCTTCAAGGCTACACTCTGAACAGGGACAAGCGCCAAGCTCATACAATCAAAAACAGAACGAAAATCCAAAGCACAGACGACACAGTGCTTAAACTTAATAAATTACTTTTAGAGGGAAGGCTGCAACTGTGTCAATCAAACAATGACAGGTGCTCGAGTGGTCCTCCAGGCCCTCCCGGTCCACCTGGACCGATAGGAAACAGAGGAACCCGGGGTCGAAGGGGACAGAAAGGAAAGACTGGAGACAAGGGAGATCATGGCATTATGGGATTGTCAGGAAGGCACGGTAAGCAAGGAATTATCGGACCTGTGGGGATAAAGGGGGAGCCTGGAACCAACGGAATCAAAGGCGAGAAAGGAGACATGGGAGCTGCAGGCATGCCGGGAACTAAAGGCGAGCCTGGCGAATCGATAT
>JAHPZR010049720.1:105000-122500 GCA_019787425.1 Platygyra sinensis | reverse complement strand
CAACAGATTTTTGGTCATTTTGAATAATTTGGTGGAAAACCATCGTTAACCTCCAGAATTTTTATTCATCGAATTTGTGGAAAATTTTGTCGGGTGGCCTTGGTTGGAGTAGTCGCACTGTAATATATAAATCTGTTTAAATATAGAAAATTAACGCTAAAGAAACAAAGATAGCAATGATCTATATTCATCAAAATTGAGGTGAAGCAGTGTTAGTAATAATTATGAGTAACGGTTTGTGATAAAATCAGTTCAATAAAAAAAGATTCTACAAGTTCGTCACCTTTACTACAATTGTGGTTATAAAAGGAAACAAAAATTACTGTTGGAGGGCTATAGCTAGGGAAATTAAAGTGTCAGGTGTATCTGTTGTGAGTCAAAAGCAATTTCGTTACAAGGTGGTGCGGGGGGAGGAGAAGGGGACGGAGTAAATCGGTTTTCAGGTGTTCAGGACAGAACGCCACTATAGTAGCTTTTAGGGTTATACTGACTCAAAGAAATAGTCAAAAAAGCGCTGTCTGTCCGTTTCAAAGTGTTATTCTTAAGGCGTGAAAACAAAGCTATAGCCACGTCTAGATTGGACGTCTCATTTGTTCTTTGTGAAAACATGGCAAGGAAAAAAAAACATGTTTACTTAGAAGATAGCATGAAAGCAGTGCATTTTATCTCAATTGTCTAGGGCTCATTTAGTTGTATCGCGAGAAGTACAGTCATTAAGTACTGTTTACATCTGATCAGGAACCATAATCGGGACGGAGGCAATAAGCGCGCCATTTCTAGTATTGGCAAAGTCCCTATCATATGGAAAAATTTTGCTATTTCTAGAACGAATTGCACCATCGCGTAGGGTACACGCGCGTAGATGCTGCGAGAATTATTCCGGATGTCGCGCGGGCGAAATTTGGGATTTCACTTATAAGCTGATCCAGTCCCCGTTTATGGCTCGTGATCTGAATGATAAACGTTTAAACAAGAATGGCCACAAGGATATAAAAAAACAGTTTCTTTTTTCGGATTATTGTGTTCAATCACAACACTCACTGCTGCCAGGAGCCCTGCTGCTGCTAAATCACCATACAGATTACACCTCATAACTCCAAACAAATTATTTTTATATTCCTTCAACGGAAGACGATATGTATTTAAAACGTGCCAAAATTGTGCGATCCGACTGCACAAAGCTAATTGTTTACCCCAGCAATGCAATATATTAATTATCTTGACCATAGGTCGTCCAAGCTCATGTCTCGAGAAAAGTTTAAACAGCGTACAGCTCCCCAGGGGGAGGGGGCTCTTCTCGATCTCGAACACGTACGTATTTTTAAAAACTCATGAAAGCGTCACGCCTTGTGTGAGTCCAGCTGCAGGGTAAAAAGAGCGCTGGTGAGTCTGAGCTGACGCTTTGAAAGGTTACGGAAATAACTCGGTTGAGAATTTGCACGCTGTATCAGGAAATGTATGGGAAACGAAATTAAACATGGTCGATTTACAAGCTAAACATTCCGAAGAGATATATTACATGTAAGATAAGTAAAGCTTATTCACTCCTTTTGTGTCCGTCGTGGTTTTTGATGACCTCTACCCTTTTTAGGCTTTGTTAAAGGAAATAACGGTGATGTGACTAGTCGGATGGCCAATTTGTCAAGTTCTTTTTGGAGTGGCGACATTTTAGGGGGTACTCTCGGAAGGTTAGGGGTTGAGGGGAGGGGAATCTTCAAATAAAATTAAAAAGATAACTAAGAATTTCCCTATCGCGAGTGCATGTACCAACTGCTAAGACATACCTCACCTTTCTTACTCTGACGAGAGATTTAAAACTATCACTACAGTATGGGGCCCAGTTCTCAGCCACAAAAAAACGTAAACTTGATTTTCTTACTTTGGAATAGCCGAAAGGACTTGAAATTTCACACACAACTAGCTTCAGCATTCAGTTTACACATGTCAAGCTGTCGACTGCTCAACGCTGTTTTCTCCCGAGTAATAACGAAAATGGGGGCTTTGTTCGTAGGCCCAGTTATCGGCCAGCGGGCCCAGTTTTCGGCCACAAAAGAGTGCGCACGATTCATCAGAATAAATAACGCTTTGCTACCAATTCTTGTTGTTAAGTCACTTCTAAGGCTTGTGTTATGATATTTTGATCACAAATTATCCTTAAAGAGCTTTGTTTCATGTTAGACTGAAGGAAGTTTTTAGCACACCTAGTTTTTCTTTTCAATGCAGTCGGGAGAAGCTAAAAAAGAGTTGGGCCAAGTCAGAACTGGGTTAGGTCAGAACTTATAGTTTTAATTCATGTCTACTGTCAGAACACTTCTTTCTTTTATTCTTTCATTCTCCAAACAAAACTATGAGCGCTGTTCAGTGTTAACGGCGAGCAGGGTGGCCGAGAATAGACAAATACGCGAAAGTACTGAGGAAATATTGTGGACGGAATTTAGGTCAAAGAATAACATAGGCCAGCAAAAGCTTATATATTACAGAAAGCTTTATCACTCTACGTTCTATATGCCACGAATTGGCTCATTTGGGCCTTTTATACGGATAAAATATAAACTTGAATTAAACCATGTTATTCGAGTAGCCGTAAACAAACACGTTTTCGGGGAAACCAAATGCACCTACCTTAGCGTCACCTCGACGTGCTCACACTATATAGAACCTGTAGACTAAAAACTTGGCAGGACGGAAGACAAGGAATCAAGCTACCTTTGGAAATAATTGGTTTTTATTCAGATTCATTTTTGGCGCGAAAAATAAGCATTGAACAAAAAGTGGCCGAGAACTGGGCCCCATACTGTATGCATACTCTGTGCAAAAATCAGTTTTTGTTGAAATATACTTTGCACAGCCATTTTCCCTAATCTGAAAAGGAAAAAAAAAATGTACGACCTCTTTTACTTGTAGCCAGTAGTTCCTAAACAGAGAGAGATGCTTGCTAAGTGCACCATCTGGTGTATATTAAGAATATGATGGCGCAATAATCAGAATTCCTGAACTACCGACAATTTTGTCTTTCAACATATGGTGTCAACATGTCAAGCCCAAAACCAATAAGCTTTCAAATTCAAAAGCAAATTTGAGCTTTTGATTTATAAATAGCAGAAAAGTTGGCAAAGTAAATCATGTACTCGTGATCTTAGTATCGCTTGACAAGTTGATGCCAGCCGAGTATGTAGCAAATCCGAACTTCAGACTGTTGACATCATAATTACAAATGGCAGTTCAAAAGCAAAGTGCGCCTTCCTTTGCTTTAATAACTTCTCTTCTTTCTATTGTGTTTTACTGCGTTGGGTTTATAAGATTAGAGGTGGAGCTACACGAGCAGAAGAACAGAATAAATGCTCTTGAAAGCGTTGTGAATGCCATCCTACCGTCTGATCCACCAGACGACCCAAACATTAAACAACGCAAGAATGCTTCAGGTGAGTCCGAATCTATGAGATACAAGTCGGGAATTACAAATCTCTTTTAAACGACCTGTTTGAAGGAAGTATGAGAATTAAGCACAAGTTTAAATAGAAACCATCAGTATCAAATGAATTTAGCTTTCGCTTAGCTGGGATAACTTATCAGTTAGAAGGTCGAAGCGAAAGGCAAAATCATTGTTTAATGTACAAATGTGTTAATAAGCTCGCCCCAGTTTATTTTTGCAACATGTTCACTCCGAGAACTTTGCCATCCTTTGATCTTTGCGACGCAAGACAAAAATTACCAAAACCAAGAACTGACTACCTGAAGCGGAGCTTCAGTTACTGTAGTGTTTTTTTTTTGACATAAACAACGTGTAAGCCCCGAGTTACAACACACACATGGCTAGAACTTAACGTGGTTCGATCGTACACGATCCCGAGTCACTTGACAACTCCACCAGTCCCAGGACTCCACAATTACAGCGGCGCTTCTTTACGGAATGATTTTCCAGAAGAACTTCGCACTACAAAATCCCTAGACATCTTCAAGAGAAGTATTAATAAATGGTTCTCTGCATCGGACTCCCACATGGCAAATATGTAAACCGGTAATAGAAAATTCTATACGTAATTTACTCTTTTCTATTATTGTAAACTGATATTTTACCATGTTTTAATTAAAGGTTTCATTCATTTTTCATTCATTCATTCTCACCGCTCTTTGTTTGCCGCTTGACAAACCAGCTACTCCGTGGATAGGAGGTCATATTCCAGGGTGCTTTCATGCCAGCAGTGTGTTTATTCTCGTCGATGACGAGCAGGATGTTTCGTGCGAGCAGCGAGCACAGGTCAAAATTTGCGAGCACTTTTAAAGGGGCTCAGTCATGGTATTTTGAGTTATTTTGAGCATCGAAAAAATTACCGTTAAATTGAGGGAAACCTGAAAATAACACTTTATAAAGATAGAAAAACATCAAAGAGATAATAATAAACCATAAAGGAACAAGGATGGTTAAGGAGGGAGAAGCTTGACACGGATTGCAAACAACGAATTTGAAAAGTTTAGCTAAACTTTTCAAACCGTTTAACCGTGACTGAGCCCCTTTAAATTGAATGGAACGATTCGATACCCCTTATCAATAATGATGAAAAAGCAGCCTTTTATTAAAAAAAACAGTACTCTATTTACAACCGAAACGGCTGCAAAACCATACCTTTTAGGGTAGCACATACTTATATAGCCCATATAAAGGGTCGACCCTCTGTGTCCCATACAGATATGCTGCCATTACTCGAATTAAATGAAAATAATATGCATAATATAAAATATTTTGCAGATATCCATATCAGTCTTCTTCTGAAGAACTGACAAACGCTGGATTGTTTCCCAAAGCTGACAAAAGCCATTAACTCCCGAGGGCTCAAATATTCAGTCTTATTTTCAACCGATTTCAACGTTGAACAGCAGGCGGAGTTCTCAATTTAATGACAAATTCGGCAATTTGTAAACGACACTAAGTTGTTAATGCTTTGCCTCGGTAAATAGAAGTCTATTCATTTAAATACTTTTTTCTTTTGTTGATAGAAAGTAAAAAACTTCATATAAACAAGCGTCATGTTGAGTCAACTAAGAACTCAACGGATATGAAAGGCAACGCAGAAATCACGATCAAAATCAGTCAGCGTCTTTTATCAGAATGGAGAGCACATCTGTGTCAATCAAAGAGTGTAACGTGCTCATCAGGTCCCCCAGGCCCTCCCGGCCCACCTGGGACAAAAGGAGCTGGGGGAGAAAAGGGACAAAAAGGAACGGCTGGAAACAAGGGGGATCAAGGCATTATGGGATTGCCAGGAAAAAGCGGCAAGCAAGGCATTATGGGGCCTGTGGGGTTAAAGGGAAAGCCTGGAACCAAGGGTGAGAAAGGAGAAATAGGACCAGCAGGCATGCCGGGAACGAAAGGAGAGCCCGGCGAATCAGTTTCATCTCCTACTGTTGTTGTTTCTCCTGTGACGTTGACAGTGAACGAAGGAGGATCAGCCTCGTTTCAGTGTTTAGCAAGCGGTAATCCTGAGCCTACAGTAGCATGGAGTAAGCTTGACAGTCAGTCGAAAATCGCTCAATCAGCAGTTTCAGGGGGAATGTTACAAATAAATCAGGTGACCAAAACTGACTCTGGCTTGTATCAGTGTGCAGCAACAAACATCATGGGGGATTCACGGAAAGTGGTTCGATTAACAGTAAACGGTAAGTTCCCGTCAGAGAGCGGGTTAAATTGAGTGCCGTAAAACCAAAACTATAGTAGTTCCTTTGGCATATCACTTAGGACGCAGACAATCCAATGAACCGATCGATAACAACTCGTAGCAAATACATGTAGCTGACGCATAAATACGTACATACATAACCTTTACTTATACACGATAAAAAATTATAACATAAAAGCGCGGATTTTTACGCCAATCACATCGCATTTACGAACGGAAAGAGAGGCAAAGCTGGAAGTGGCCAGTTAATACTGTAAATTTAGTTTAAAGTATATCATTCAAAATGAACAATTTTCCATTACAACGAAAATTGCAACAAGTAAATGTAATCTATAGAGGTTTGTGAAAAAAGATGAAAAATAGTGCACAGTTTTTTTAGTGTACCTGCAAAACAAGAGCTGAAGGTAATGGCAAACTCGGGCTCCCAGCAGTAAACGAATATGGCACGAAGCAAGCCAAGTTACTACTGTAGTGTTTGAAATACCGATGAAAGAAGCCATAAAAAGGGTATAATTAAATTAAAAGCTTAGATTTCTTTGATCAAGTTCGTTTTTAAATTGACTGAGCCCTAAAATGCCAATTTAGCCCTGGTGAGGTACGATTCTTGGAGCCACTCCATTAAAATCTTTTCCGGAAGGCAGCCGTGTCAAAGAACTACTTCAGCCCAGTCCTACACATTTCAGTATGTCGGTCCATGTCAGGGAATAATACTAAGCTGATGCTTTGCGGACACCTCGCTATTAAGGACGCTCGCTATTACGGACAAAATTCAGATTCTGGCGAAAGCTATAGAGGTTAAAGTGAAAACGACTCCCGCTATTACGGAATTACGGTCACTTTCGTGGTAACAAAATGACAGTTTTATTGTTCTGACTCTTGATAACGCGGACACCTCCTACTTCTTATTTAAGATAATTGTGTAAAATCACAATCCGCTGTTGATCATTTGTCAAAATGCACTTCAAAAGTATTTAAAAGTTGTTTACTTTCACATCAATTCTTTTTTTGTTTGCACAATAATCCTTGCTTCACAGACATTGTCCATGCTATTTATTGTATGTTGAGTGCACTTTTTATCTCACATCCCGCTATTACGAACTATCGCTATTGCGGAATCTAAACGACTTCCCCGAGCGTGTCTGCTATAACGAGAATTGACTGTTGGTGCAACTGTACGGTATTTTTATCACGGAAAGGCTTAAGGGGGCACCGTCACGGCATTTTGAGTTATTTTGACCATCGACAAAATCGAAGGAAACCTGAAAATAATACTTTACAAAGATAGAAAAAACCAAAGAGAATTTGAAAACAACTTTTCAAACCGTTTAACCGTGACGTAGCTCCTTTAGGCCCCGATATGGATTTAAAATAGCTGTTTTGAATTTATAAAGTGATAACGTTCAGTTTATGAAAATATGAACTTGTGTTTTGTTTTTAGTTCATCCTGGTGTAGCTCTTCATCCGGGACCTCACTACACCGCCGAAGGAAGTAATTTCAATTTTCCAGCCTGTCACGTGACTGGGCACCCGGCCCCAGTGGTCACATGGAGGAAATCATCGGGTCAGTTACCCCAGGGGAGGGTACACTATAACAACGCTGCTTTACGAATCTCAGATGTCCGTAAAAGTGACTCTGACACATACTTCTGCTCAGCTGTCAACCTGTTAGGAAGTGATGAAAGAAGATCTCTTTTGGTCGTTGTTCCTTTTCCTCTTTTCTCTTTAAAATCGCCTGTGAAGAGTTTTGCCTCTCTTGGCAGCAATTTGACGATGCAATGTAGTGCTACCGGTGATCCACAACCTTTCATTACCTGGAAAAGACAAGGAGCGCAATTGCCAGTTGGGCGGAGTCACGTGTCAAAAGAAGCGCTGATCATTTACAGTGTAAAGCTGGAGGATGCTGGGAATTACACCTGTGTGGCCACGAGTGCCGGGGTGTCCAGCGTTGAGCATACAAGTCAAATAGTGATAACGAAAGGTTAGTTTAGTTTTAAGAGAATAATTGAAGGAGATATTTTTGCAAACCTCGTTCCCAGGGTCCTCTCTCTACTTCGAGAAAGTACCCTGTTATGGCTGGGTTACGTGTCTAAGCAATGCCGACCCAAGCCGCACAGAGGGTGGGAACTTAATTTTGTCAACACTCTCTAGGGAGGTGAATGTTGCGCTGCTATACGGACGCTATGTTGAAAAGGAAGCAAGTTATTTGTCAGAGATTCCTGCCTGGCCAGCTGCTTCGGCTCTACCTGAACTTAGAGGGAACTTTGCATATATTTCACTGCTTTTTTAAATAACCGTCAACAACCTGCTTCGGATTAATTTAATCCGTTTTTCACCCCAAAGGAATTAATTGACCGTGAAATTATCGATGGGAACATTCAACTGGAGCTACTTTCTTGACCGAAAACTGGATTTACCGCTAAACAGTTTTAAAACAAAGCCAATCCATTTTGCAACGCGCGACCGATGTCGTTGTCAAGTTGTTTACAAAATTTTACACTGCAAGAGAATCGAATGACCGCCAAACTTTCGACTGGGTGAATTCAATCAAATTCAAAGCTTGTCTCTGCCAAACACTGGACATATCAAACTCTAAACGAATACTCAATGCCTCTGTTATGATTTTGCCGATCGAAAAATATAAGCTGCCTAATTTGAATCAAGCTTATTGCCGTGCAGACGTTGTTGTCAAATTCTTCCTAGATTTTTTCGCTGCAAGAGAAGGGAATGATCGTCAAAATGTCCATGGGAATAATTAAATCAAATCCAAAACTACCTTTGAGGGCGAACATACGACGTGTTTGACTCTAAACGAATGAGTAAATACATTGGCCGAGTCGAGGTCTATTACGGTGGCCAGTGGGGCACAGTGTGTGATAATTACTGGGATATTAATGATGCTAATGTTGTATGTCGTCAGCTTGGTTTCTTTAGTGCATCCGGAGCTCCCAGGGGAGCAAAGTATGGCGAGGGGTCTGGTATTGTCTGGCTTGATAGAGTCGGTTGTCGAGGAGATGAGGCAGCACTGCTACAGTGTCCTCATAGAAAATGGGTAACATCTTCCTGTAGACATAGCAGGGATGCAAGTGTGCAGTGTTTAGCAGTTCGTTTAGTCAATGGCGCAGCATTATATGGCCGTGTTGAGGTTTATTACGGTGGGCAATGGGGCTCAGTGTGTGATCATGGCTGGGATATCAATGATGCTAACGTGGTCTGTCGAGAGTTGGGCTTCTCCCGAGCATCTGGCGCTCCTCTTCAAGCAAAGTACGGTCAGGGGTCTGGTACTATCTGGATGGATGGCGTCAGTTGTCAAGGAGACGAGGCATCGCTAAAAGAGTGCACCTATGACGCAGACACATCTGACTGTAGTCATAGCGAGGATGCAAGTGTTGAGTGTGAAGTAATGGTTCGTTTAGTCAATGGCGGAGCATCGCATGGCCGAGTCGAGGTCTATTACGGTGGCCAGTGGGGCACAGTGTGTGATAATTACTGGGATATTAATGATGCTAATGTTGTATGTCGTCAGCTTGGTTTCTTTAGTGCATCCGGAGCTCCCAGGGGAGCAAAGTATGGCGAGGGGTCTGGTACTGTCTGGCTTGATAGAGTCGGTTGTCGAGGAGATGAGGCAGCACTGCTACAGTGTCCTCATAGAAAATGGGTAACATCTTCCTGTAGACATAGCAGGGATGCAAGTGTGCAGTGTTTAGCAGTTCGTTTAGTCAATGGCGCAGCATTATATGGCCGTGTTGAGGTTTATTACGGTGGGCAATGGGGCTCAGTGTGTGATGATGGCTGGGATATCAATGATGCTAACGTGGTCTGTCGAGAGTTGGGCTTCTCCCGAGCATCTGGCGCCCCTCTTCAAGCAAAGTACGGTCAGGGGTCTGGTACTATCTGGATGGATGGCGTCAGTTGTCAAGGAGACGAGGCATCGCTAAAAGAGTGCACCTATGACGCAGACACATCTGACTGTAGTCATAGCGAGGATGCAAGTGTTGAGTGTGAAGTAATGGTTCGTTTAGTCAATGGCGGAGCATCGCATGGCCGAGTCGAGGTCTATTACGGTGGCCAGTGGGGTACAGTGTGTGATAATTACTGGGATATTAATGATGCTAATGTTGTATGTCGTCAGCTTGGTTTCTTTAGTGCATCCGGAGCTCCCGGGGGGGCAAAGTATGGTGAGGGGTCTGGTACCGTCTGGCTGGATAGAGTCGGTTGTCGAGGAGATGAGGCAGCACTGTTACAGTGTCCTCATAGAAAATGGGTAACATCTTCCTGTAGACATAGCAGGGATGCAAGTGTGCAGTGTTTAGCAGTTCGTTTAGTCAATGGCGCAGCATTATATGGCCGTGTTGAGGTTTATTACAGTGGGCGATGGGGCTCAGTGTGTGATGATAGCTGGGATATCAATGATGCTAACGTGGTCTGTCGAGAGTTGGGCTTCTCCCGAGCATCTGGCGCTCCTCTTCAAGCAAAAGTACGGTCAGGGGTCTGGTACTATCTGGATGGATGGCGTCAGTTGTCAAGGAGACGAGGCATCGCTAAAAGAGTGTACCTATGACGCAGACACATCTGACTGTAGTCATAACGAGGATGCAAGTGTTGAGTGTGAAGTAATGGTTCGTTTAGTCAATGGCGGAGCATCGTATGGCCGAGTCGAGGTCTATTACGGTGGCCAGTGGGGCACAGTGTGTGATAATTCCTGGGATATTAATGATGCTAATGTTGTATGTCGTCAGCTTGGTTTCGTTAGTGCATCCGGAGCTCCCGGGAGAGCAAAGTATGGTGAGGGGTCTGGTACCGTCTGGCTGGATGGAGTCGGTTGTCGAGGAGATGAGGCAGCACTGTTACAGTGTCCTCATAGAAAATGGGTAACATCTTCCTGTAGACATAGCAGGGATGCAAGTGTGCAGTGTTTAGCAGTTCGTTTAGTCAATGGCGCAGCATTATATGGCCGTGTTGAGGTTTATTACAGTGGGCAATGGGGCTCAGTGTGTGATGATGGCTGGGATATCAAGGATGCTAACGTGGTCTGTCGAGAGTTGGGCTTCTCCCGAGCATCTGGCGCTCCTCTTCAAGCAAAGTACGGTCAGGGGTCTGGTTCTATCTGGATGGATGGCGTCAGTTGTCAAGGAGACGAGGCATCACTGAAAGAGTGTAGGTATGACGCAGATACATCTGACTGTAGTCATAACGAGGATGCAAGTGTTGAGTGTGAAGTAATGGTTCGTTTAGTCAATGGCGGAGCATCGCATGGTCGTGTCGAGGTCTATTACGGTGGCCAGTGGGGCACAGTGTGTGAAAATTACTGGGATATTAATGATGCTAATGTTGTATGTCGTCAGCTTGGTTTCTTTAGTGCATCCGGAGCTCCCGGGGGAGCAAAGTATGGCGAGGGGTCTGGTACTGTCTGGCTTGATGGAGTCGGTTGTCGAGGAGATGAGGCATCACTTTTACAGTGTCCTCATAGAAAATGGGTAACATCTTCCTGTAGACATAGCAGGGATGCAAGTGTGCAGTGTTTAGCAGTTCGTTTAGTCAATGGCGCAGCATTATATGGCCGTGTTGAGGTTTATTACAGTGGGCAATGGGGCTCAGTGTGTGATGATGGCTGGGATATCAAGGATGCTAACGTGGTCTGTCGAGAGTTGGGCTTCTCCCGAGCATCTGGCGCTCCTCTTCAAGCAAAGTACGGTCAGGGGTCTGGTTCTATCTGGATGGATGGCGTCAGTTGTCAAGGAGACGAGGCATCACGGAAAGAGTGTAGGTATGACGCAGATACATCTGACTGTAGTCATAGCAAAGACGCAAGTGTTGAGTGTGAAGTAATGGTTCGTTTAGTCAATGGCGGAGCATCTTATGGCCGAGTTGAGGTTTATTATAGTGGTCAATGGGGCACAGTGTGCGATCGTTACTGGGATATGAAGGATGCTAATGTTGTATGTCGTCAGCTGGGCTTCTTACGTGCATCCGGAGCTGCCAAGGGAGCAAAGTATGGTGAGGGGTCTGGCACTATCTGGATTGATGGCGTCAATTGTGAAGGGGATGAAGCATCACTTTTACAGTGTCCTCATAGAAAATGGCTAACATCTTCCTGTAGTCATAGCAATGATGCAAGTGTGGAATGTTTAGGAGTTCGTTTAGCCAATGGCGGAGCACTCTTTGGGCGTGTTGAGGTTTATTACAGTGGGCGATGGGGCACAGTGTGTGATAATTCATGGGATATCAATGATGCTAATGTGGTCTGTCGTGAGCTGGGTTTCTCTAGTGCCTCCGGGTCGTCTACTAGAGCAAAGTATGGTCAGGGGTCTGGTACTATCTGGATGGATGACGTCAATTGTCAGGGAGATGAAACATCGCTGTTAGATTGTACCTATGATGCAGACACATCTGACTGTAGTCATAGCGAGGATGCAAGTGTTGAGTGTGAAGTAATGGTTCGTTTAGTCAACGGCGGAGCATCCTCTGGCCGTGTCGAGGTTTATTTCAATGGGGAATGGGGTACAGTGTGTGATGATTACTGGGATATTAAGGATGCTAATGTGGTGTGCCGTCAGTTAGGCTTCTCCCAAGCATCCGGCGCTCCTCATAGCGCAAAGTACGGTCAAGGGTCTGGTACTATCTGGCTTGATGACGTCAGCTGTCAAGGAAACGAGGCATCACTACTACATTGTGCTCACAGGGGAATGGGGTATGAGAACTGTGGTCATAACGAGGATGCAAGTGTGGAGTGTGTGTAAAGTCATTACAGCATCGTTGATCGTAGATCTTTGATTGTGAGTAATCATGTAGATTTTTCTGGAATAACAAGCGACACTTCTCGTTTGCAACTATTCAAAGCATTTGGAACAAAAAATGACTTAAAAGATATTTTTTTGTAAGGATTTTATAAACTTTTTAAAATTCCATTTGTTTCTGTAGCAAGTATTTAAAATTTAATACAAGTGATTTGGCTTTGGTTTGGAAAAGCGATAGAGATAAGAAGAAATAGAAAGTGACCATTGATAAAGACATTCAAACACATGTTTATTATAATTAGTATCTTCACGTGATTTCATGTCAGTGCTAAAGGCATGAATATGTTTGTATTCAATTAATTTGACGTTTCTACTAAGCCTCGAGCTAATTCCTGACGAACCTCTAGTAAGCGGCAAACGCCTAATCAGAGTGAGAAGCCGGCAGCCAGTGGAATTTCCCCGGCATTAATACGAATTTAGCCGCCTGTCCCGGTTGTTAAAATTTGTACCCATCTAACAGTGAACTAAAGAAACGGCAAAAACGTTATCTTTGAGTCGAATAGTGCTCTACAATCGTGGAGCTTTATAATTAAACAATTGTATAGGAAAAGAAAAATTAAAACATTGCGCTACAGAACTGTTTCGAAAAGGTGTGGTGGTTCTCTCTCGCCAGGTGTATGAAATACTGACTAACTAACGTTCCTTTTATAGGTTGATGGTTCAAGCATGTTTTATCAAGTATTTTATTGTGTGCCGTCACGCACTCGCCAGTTTGTATCTTTTGTTCAAGGTGCCCGCTCCCGGTTTACATATGATGAAAAATTTTTCCGTTAAAGTCCGGTAATACGGTCAACATTTTTCTTCAACTTGTCTCGCAACATTGTTACAGTGTAAAGGCCCGTTCAAACGGTCATGATAGTTGATGATAGTCAATGATAGTTTCAACTATCATTGACTATCATTGACTATCACTGGTTTTTTAGATTTTTTCGCTTTTCTCACTTTCTCGTTTTCAGCGTCACTGTCGTCCGAATATTCGTCCAAATTATTGCTTTGTTGTTCTTCACAGGACGATGGCAATGCGGTAGCCATATTGCATTGAGCCCGCCTTGGTTACCCCCGCTGACCGAAAAACTATCATGCACTATCATCTGCTCGGTCAAACGGAAAAAAACTATCATGAACTATCATGTCGAATTTGAACATGTTCAAGCTGCATGATAGTTGGTGATAGTTGATGATAGTGAATGATAGTTCGTGTTCAAACGTGCGTGATAGTTGAAACTATCATCAACTATCATGACCGTTTGAACGGGCCTTAAGGGTGTAACAATACATCGAACTTTCGATGCAACGCGATGTTAATGCTGCGATAGCGATGGATCGATAGTGAAATTGAATTATCGTTTTAAAGGGGAACTCAGGTGTAAAAATGAACCTTTTTCAGAGAAAAGGGAAGTTAGGAAGGGTTCCATTTTGAATAGCCTTTTAGTCTTTTCTTCTCTCGTTTCGTATATATTTTGGTTAAAGAGGAGCAGAAAATCGCGTTTAGATTTCCGCCATCTTGGATGTTTTTTGAGCCGCGTTGTATTGACCAGCAGTTGCTATGACGTCATATCGTCAAAGTTTTGATGTCTTCTTCGCTGTGGCACTTTGTTTTCGTACGTTCGTGTACAACTTTAAGATTTTTAAGGCGCTTATTTTCTAACAACTGTCTAGTCTAGTTAAAATTATATCCTAGTTTAATATGGTAAACTGCTGTGTTCCTGGATGTGTTAATTATTCAGCCAAAAGTAACAACATTAGTTATCATAAGGTGCCGCGAGATACTCTGCGTGGGAAAGCATGGTTGCCGGAACGGATAAGAAGTATGCGTCCACTTGAGAACTGCCATGTTTGAGCGAGCACTTTTCAGCAGAAAGTTTTGAAGTCAAATTACGTGCTCAGATCACTGGAAAAAAAAGCAAAAGGTTGAAGGAGGATGTCATACCATCCGAGTTCTGCTTTCGTCTGCCGGCGAAGAGGCCGAGGCTGCCTAGCAAAAATCGTCTCCGACGTCGAAGCCATGAAGAAGTTAGTGTCTTTTGTTTATCGTTCCTCTTCATGAATAGGTATTTCAATCATTCAGTATAAAGTCAAGCATTCGAATGCGACTTATTAATTACCACTACTAAATTGCTACCATCTCAGTAAGCTATCCGGTAAACTCGTGTTAAGCTCAGAATTAAGCTTAAATTATATAGCAAGCTAGCCTCCCCAGTTCTTTAAGACATGTAAAAATTTAAATCTTTGTATATCTTGTTTCAACATTTTCACCAAATTATTAATCAAATTGCCGAAATTAAGTTTCATGTAAGCGCATTATAAAATCGTTTCCCACGTACACCCGAAGTGTGGATTTCATTCAAATAACAGAGTGTTGTATCCGAGCATATATTAACTATGATCCGAGTGTGGTGAATGCATCACGAGCATTTAATACTCACCAGGGAACCCCTTTCGCTCTACTATAGGCAGTTATACAACTGTTGAAACCTGACAACGGTTAGAGTCTTTCTGCCCAAAGTACACTGACTAGTGTGCAAGAGTCTAAATTTTAAGGTGTCGATCATTGTCTGACATAGCAACCCATTAAACTCGTAAGTGTGGCAACTCAAACTGATGATATACCCACTACAGTGGCTTCAGATAATTCAAGTAGCAGCAGTTCTCTAGTTAAAACTCAAGCAAGTTTCACTGTTCCTGCTGAAGAATGCAAGATATCCCATGATCATAACTATATTCAATGTCTGTCCCCATGGTGTACCCTACCTATGGTCTTGATGAAGATTCACATGCCCCTTACACAGAAATTGAAGTTGACCCCCTTTTTGAAAAAAAACATTGACAATGACTTGGATGACAAGGAGGTCTAT
Organism: Platygyra sinensis; assembly: GCA_019787425.1. NCBI lineage: Eukaryota > Metazoa > Cnidaria > Anthozoa > Scleractinia > Merulinidae > Platygyra > Platygyra sinensis. The sequence continues at coordinate 107,176 of JAHPZR010049720.1, read as the reverse complement.
GATGAAGACTTCGATGATGAGTTTAAAGATCCCAACTGGAACTTACCAAAAGGTAAAAAAAACCCTGCTCTCCGATGGAACCGAGTCTTCAGAGGGGGAATCAGAGAGTGAGCTAGAACCTCCTGACACAGATAAAAAATGTTGTTTTTAACAAATGTTTAGATCAGTTGCTTAAGCGTTGCCCTAACCGTGGTGCAGTAGTGACAGGCCAAAAAGGAAAACTGGGACTATGCTATCTGCGGAGATGAGTTGTCTTGATGGCCATATCACCCACTTGGACTCCCAACCAATCATTAAAAGAGACCAGTGGGAAACCTACTCTTGGCAGCTTCAATTTTGTTTTCAGGCAACACTTTCAAGGCTAGAAATAACTATTGGGCAGGCGCCGGACACATTGTCCGATCAAACGTGATTTTGCTCGGACATAGGCATTTTTGGTCGGACAAATTTAATCCATCTTAACTAGTTGCAATAGAGGCTCCATTTTGCAAGTTACATGATCTGTATCATTTTCAGCAACAGCAACTCTAGTTACTCAAAACAAATCGAGTGTGCAAAAAATTAGAAGTTGTAGTTTTATTGCTCTTTTCTGTTACATTGTAAGTCAGACACGTGGATTGCAAGACACAACCTCATCGTTAACGTTTGGTTGAAATCACTAACAAAACGTAACCTTCAACTTTATAGTACAACATTCACATTTTAGCAAATGCTGCTTTGTTTCTACAAATAATTTCAAACGGGCAAATAAACTTGTGAAATCGTTTGGTTCAATAAATCAATCTCTCAATTAACACGATAATAAACGCTATTAAACGGAATGTAAATTAATATACAGCTATGTAATATAATCCTGACTTACAAGTTTACTCTACCGTTCGGTTGAATGCAAATCTAGACTTCAGAGGATTTGTTGAATGCGTAGCGTCTATGTGTGTAAAATTGCATTCGAACACTGGAAATCCGACATATTCATTCTGTTTAAAGCCTCCGTGCCTAGTTCACTTTGCAAACAACAAAAGCTTAGTAACCAAGCTCGTGTGCAGGCCAGGGTGTGCCGGAAGTGACGTACTGATTTGTTCTTTTTAATTTTTCAGCATCGTCGATCGTGACGACGGCCTTTGCCTAGGCCGTTTGTGGTGGATGCCAATCCAAACTGAATTTCAAACTAAGTAAATGTAACTAAATACATCCCAACAACTGGAGATAACATAACTAGAAAATAAATACACGAACCAGCACAGCTTTCACATTATGTCATGATCACACCAGAAAATGTTAAGACTTTAACTTAACTAATCACTATCAGTAACTTGCAACGGTGGTTACGTTTATTGGAGCAGGAGGGTGACCTAATTCATTATACTGTCACTCTGGGTCTTTCTTTTTTTCGCTCTTGTTGGCACTAGATGCTATGCGGGTTATTTTCAGCGCAGCGGGGCGTGCAATCTTGAGCACTTTACAACACGCACAGCAGTAGCCAATTTGCGGTCGCGACTGACAACAGGAAATGTCATCAATTTCACAAACAAAAGTCCCTCTAGTTAATATCTTTTTTGGGAACATGATAAGATTGAATAAATTTCCATCATGATTGTCTCAAAATTGAATTTTCTTTGAAAGCCCAAATGACCGGAAAACATGTCCGGTCATCCACGGATTTGCTCGGACAATGCTCGATTCTGACCGGACATTGTCCGTTATTTCAAGCCCAAGTTGCAAGTGTTGGCCGCTTAGCATCATGTCTGAACTTGCAATTTACCAGTGAGAGTGTTGTCTGTGACACCCAGGGTGCTTACCATTTGTCAGAATAAACCGGTTGGGACCGGAGCTTTGAATAATTGTGAGGGTTTTTCCAAAATCACCAAACCAATTGAACGAAATGGTGCTCACCATTTGCAATTCGATTCCCCGTCATTGTTTTCGGCACCAGCAAAAGAGGACTTAATAGCTAATCACTGTTCAAGATTTAACAGATAGTTATGCAATAGCACAACTAGGAAAAAAAAGTGCCTTCCTGTCCATCATAGACAGCTTTATACTGCTGCTTGTACTGGTACCAAGCTATCTGCAACACCCATCTATTATTGCAAACTGCATGAAACTCAGGTGCTGTGTGATGCATGAAGGCTGCTCTTTGCATTAACCACTGGTGACAGCATCAATAAGTTTGTTT
>JAHPZR010049720.1:75000-97500 GCA_019787425.1 Platygyra sinensis | reverse complement strand
TGTGAACTGAAATAAATATGTATGCATTGCATATATGGGCCACCGCAGGCAGCGGTTTATAATCTTTTGCTGTTGCGTTTCTTGACATCTGAGAAGGGAACACGTTACCTTATTCTCCTTAATTTTCGTGGGTTCTTAAATTCGCAATTTTCGCGATTTTAAAAAATTCGCGAACTTTAAGACCCGCGAAAAATAACGACCCCGAACTTTGATCTCGCGAAATCTAATGGACATAAAAAAAATCATGTATTTGTGTTTTCAAGGGTGCTAAACAATTTTTAACAAAAGGTGCTAGTGCAAGGATTGAGCTATTACCTATGGCAACTTTAGATGTTAATCAGTGTCAAGATTCGCCTTAAGTTGGTCTAAGTTCTTCTTCGGCATCTGAGTAATCAATTTCGCACAGTTCCTCCAATACTCCGGCTCCCTGTAGTGTGTAGTTACGAGTGTCTTGTATCTTTCCATTATTGCCCTGTTCCTTGGCGTATCTAATTCTCGATACTCGATAATGACTCGGAAGAACAAGATCTTTTTTATTACTGTAAAACTGACTTTTAGAGGAATGCAGCTGCCGCTAAGGGACAGCATATTGGTTTTGTTTCAATTGTTGATTCACGTACAATTTTTGTAAAAGAGAAAATTCCCTGCAAATACAATTTTTCTCCACGATCGCGAAATCAAAGACTCGCGAAATGTGCCGAGAAAATTTTCGCGAAATTTAAGTCCCGCGAAAATAAAGAAGAATACACGATGGTCGGTTGCTAGGGCTTTTCCTCCCGCAACTTTCTTAAATTTAATTTTTAGCTCACAGAAGAGAACTTTATATTTTAAATGAAGCAAGACATTAGAACATTTTAATTGAAGGAAATTTTTCTTTATATTTGTACCACTGTTAAGGTATTTTTGAGTTTTCTGGGAAGTATGATGACGTAAATGACACCTATTTTTAGTAACAACACTAAAAATTTCACAAGCAGTCTGCAAAACGGTACAGGAATTTTTGTCACAGAGAAACAATATTAATAGTGAAAACCCCATCTCAATCGGATAAAATGGCGTAGAGTTACAGGCGATTAAAGAAATTCAAATTTCCCGCCGCATGACCATATATGGTCAAAATTTAGGGGGTTTTAAACGCGAAAACAATGAATCTATTCGCAACGGAGAAAAGACAAAGCTGCATAAACTTCGTACTTCGTCACGTTTCGTCGCGTTTTACGTCATTTTGACGTCATAATGACGTATAACGTGACGAAATACGCGTCATAGCACCACACATGCCAAATCAAAAAAACTACAATTTTGATTTTATGCAGTTTTGTCTTTTCTCCGTTGCGAATAGATTCATTGTTTTCGAGTTTAAAACCCCCTGAATTTTGACCATATATGGTCATGTGGCGGGAAACTTGAATTTCTTTAACTAGCTGTAACTCTACACCATTTTATCCGATTGAGATAGGGTTTTCACCAGAAATCATAGAATTCTACGCAGAAAACTATTATCAAATTTTTACTATTTCTTTCCTGAATTTTTTTCTGATGCCAAATTTGGACATCATATATGACGTCACAATAGTAGGTCACATGGATTGAATAAAAACCAATAAATAGGCAATTCATCAACCTACTTGCCTGCCAAGTTTCGTTACATTCGATGCATTCTACTTCTGACTCTTGAACTCTTAGTTTTGTAAGGAGCGGGAGGAAAAGCCCTAGCAACCGACCACCGTGTAAGGTAGACATTCCTTGTGAAATCGAGCCGGGGTCATTCCATGCAGGTTAATGAGTACTTTCAGGTCTTTCAGTGTGGATTCAGTGATAAATGTGATAACGCATAACATCCCTTGAAAGTCCGGTGAAGTAACACAACCTTGAGAGTTACAATCATCACAATGTCGTTTACAAACGAAAAAGGAGGCATCTTCATGACTGATTTGGAATTAAACATGATAATCTGAATCGAGAAGGGAAGTAAGCAACAGAAATTGCTCGCCAGGAAATCCAATCAGCTGTCTTATCTTTTTGAACAACTGACGTCCCGAAGTGCGTGACGTCACTGGATTGCGAAAACAAATGGAAGTTGACAGGGTCCTTCGTGTCGCGTTCCCGACTACGATGTGCGATCGGCCGAGAACCGCCGTTGAAACCTCAATGCCACGATATCACAATTACTTCTTTATTGAATTCACTTTCATGGCACGTGGTGGAAAAACTACAAAGGCGAGATTTGAAAACTGTGGTTAAATACGGTATGAATTGGAGGAAATAAAATAATAAGACAATGAAAATCGCGATAACTCACACTGTCCAACTCCAGGCGAAGCAAAATACAAAGGAAAAAGACTAACTCCGTCGCACAGTAGCTTGTGTGCTTAAAAACTCCGAACTCCGAACTCCGAAGAAAACTGAAACCACCACGTGCATAGAAAATCTTATTACATAATCAGTGTTTAACGATTAACTAAGAAAAAGCAAAAACGGAAATTAGCGTGACTCGCGTCACACTCCTCGCCCAAGGATCTGCGTGGATCCTTGCTCTGTGACAGTTCTTCTTAGCGGACTGAGTGCTCATCAGAAGGAACCAGTAGTACTAATGCACCGATTGGTCGTTCGTAAGTCCTTTTCTGCCCATCTCTGCAGATCAGCACCGTCGCTCTTCGGACTCTTCCATCCTCGCTCTTGATCGCATGTACCACTCTGCCTAGTGGCCAATTGTTTCTGTGGGCTTGTTCATCCTTCATCAGCACAATGTCGTCGACAGCTAGGTTGCGGTGCTCCCGGTTCCATTTTGTCTTCACTTGTAAGTTCTGGATGTACTCTCGTCTCCACCTTATCCAGAACTGTTCAGCTAGGTATTGGACCTTCCTCCATCTCCGTCGGGCGTACAAGTCCTGTGAAACGAACTTTCCTGGGAGCGGTCCGAGCGGACGAGTCTTTTGCGTCAGCAGTGTTGATGGTGTTAACGGGAGAGGCTCGTCTGTGTCGGACGGTATGGCTGTGATGGGTCGGGAGTTAACTATAGCAGCGACCTCCGACATCAAAGTAACTAACAGCTCGTGGGTCAGTTTCTGTACTCCGCTCTCTATCAACATGGCATCCAGGATGCGCCTAATCGTACCTATTTGGCGTTCCCAGACCCCGCCAAAATGGGACGCGTGCGGCGGGTTGAACTGCCATTCACAGTCTTGTTCGGAAAGGTACCTCTCCACTGACTTCTTATCCATTTCGGCCAAGGCTTCGTCTAACTCGGACTTTCCACCAACAAAGTTACTACCTCGGTCACACCTCAATCGTGTGACAGGTCCTCGTATGGAAAAGAACCTTCTTAAGGCACATATGAATGAACTAGCGTCCATGGTCTCGAGGAGTTCGATGTGGATTGCTCTGCTGGATAGACACGTGAAAACCAGACCCCAGCGTTTGCTGCCTGCTGCTCCTCCTCTAGTCCGCCTCGTCTGTACCGTCCACGGTCCAAACACATCGAAGCCGACGTTGGTAAAGGGGGGTCCAATCTCTGCTCTGTCTGGGGGAAGGTCTGCCATCTTCTGTTCCAGCATAGGACCTCGTAGCCTCCTGCAAGTAACGCACGAGCTGATAAGACTGGCCACAGCTCCGTGTCCACCCACAAGCCAGTATCCAGCATTTCGCAGAGCTCCGTGGGTAATCTGCCTTCCCTGGTGGTGTACTTGCTCGTGGTAATAGCGCAGTATTAGCATTGAGACGTGGTGTCCTTTAGGTAATAGCACCGGATGCTTTTCTTTGAAGGTGAGGTCAGTCTGGTGAAGGCGTCCGCCAACTCTAAGTATACCAGTATCGTCGATGTAGGGATCTAGTCGGTAGACACTAGACTTCTTCAAGGATTTCTTTTTCGCTTTGGCTCTGTTACGGTCGCCATCATTTCTAGACGAACTTTGGGCAATGATGTCAAGCTCTTCCTTGAATGTTTCTCTCTGAACGGATTTGATGATGACCTCAGTAGCTTGTGCCATCACTTCGGGGGACAAGTAGAGGTAACGAACATGCAGGGATCGGCCTCCGCAGGTGTTTCTCTCTTTCTGAGACTTCACTTTGGCTATCAGGACGGCAATAGCTCGCCTTAGGGAGGACCAGGATGAGTATCTCTTGAATCTCTCTGCTCCCATAGTGGGGGACTCCGTTAACATAGTTCTGGTCATCACGAGCTTCGGCTCCTTTCTCACCTCAGGGTCATCTGCACTTAATAAGGCTTTCTCTTCACCGGGTATGGAAGTTTCTGAGGTATTCCTCAAGAACTCGGGACCTCTAAGCCAACTCGACTCTGCGAGGTCCTTTGGGTGTAGACCTCGTGTAGCCAGGTCAGCCGGGTTGTTGGAGCTCTCGACGTATCTCCACTGATCCGGGGAAGAGATCTTTCGTATTGTCTGGACGCGATTCGCTACATAGATGTGAAATCTTCTGCTTTCGTTGCAGATGTAGCCTAGGACGACCCTCGAATCTGTATAGAATACTGTATCTGCAATTGCTATATCTATCTCTTTCGTGATCCTATCTACGGCTTGAACTGCCAACACTGCTCCACAAAGTTCAAGTCGCGGGACGCTGATAGGGTTGATCGGTGCTACTTTGGCCTGCCCAAACATGAGGGATACACAAACTTCTCCTTTAGGATTAAACAGACGAAGGTAGACAGCTACTCCAATGGCTCTTTGACTTGCGTCTGAAAATGCGTGTATCTCAGCCTTGGTGGTTGGGCTGAAATGTACAGGGTGGAGGCATCTTGGTATGGAGACGTTCTGCAAGTCTGGGAGCGCCGTTTTCCAGCGCTGCCAACCGGATGCGAGTTCCTCCGGAAGGGGGTCGTCCCATCCCAAACTAACTGTGGATGTTTTCTTCTTGCCCATGGCGACTAGTCGTTGGAGCAATAATCTCCCGTCTAATAGAACTGGTGCAGCTAGTCCAAGGGGGTCGTAGATTGAGTTGACTACTGACAGGACTCCGCGTCTTGTGAAGGGTTTATCAGGTACGGATACCTTGTAGGTAAACGCGTCGGTTTCCAAGTTCCAGAAAACGCCGAGCGAGCGCTGCGCTGGCAAGTTGTCTTGGGTCAAATCTAAGCTGCGAATGTCTTTCGCCAAGTCCTCTGTAGGAAAGGCTTTCATTACGCTCACGGAGTTTGAAACCACTTTGTGGAGCCTGAGGTTTGCGCTGCCGAGGGCGGCTTGTGTATTCTTTATTAGCGTTACGACCTCCTCTGCTGTTGCTTTCGAAACCAAGCCATCATCAACGTAGAAATTTCTCTGAACAAACTCCTTTACTTCAGGATCATGCTCCTCGCCGTCGTCGACCGTTCTTCTCAAGCCATAGGTCGCCACCGCAGGGCTTGGGCCATTCCCAAACAGGTGTACTGTCATTCGAAACTCCGTGATCGGCATTGAAAGGTCGTTGTTCTTGAACCACAAGAAACGCAGGAAATCACGGTGTTCTGGCGTAACGTGAAATGAATGGAACATTTGTTCCACGTCGCACATTGCTGCTACGTCCTCTCGCCGGAAGCGGATGAGGACTCCGGTTAAGCTGTTCATGAGGTCTGGGCCTGTGAGTAGTTCTTGGTTGAGAGACTTGCCTTGACACTCAGCGGAGGAATCGAAGACTACTCGAATTTGGTCTGGCTTTTTGGGGTGATATACTCCAAAGTGGGGGAGATACCAAAGTTGTCCGGAGCCTTGTTTGGATGATATTTCTTCATCAGGAACTGGCACTGCGTGGCCCTTGTCTAGCATCTTTCCCATAAATTCGAGGTAGTCCTTCTCCATCTTAGGTTTACGTTTGAAAGTTCGCAAAAGCCCGTTCAAGCGCTTGGCCGCGTAGCCTCTGTTGTCTGGCATGGATACGTTATGTGAGCGAAACGGTAAAGGCATTTCCCAGTTTCCTCGCTCGTTTTTGTGGATCCCTTTGTCCATTATCTCGATAAACTTGCGATCATCGATTGATAAGCCTGCAACGTCGTCGTTCTCAGTTTCGTGATAGACGCCTTCTCCTGGACTCCTGGTATCGCGGGCTTCGGTGAAACCTTCTCGGAAATTCAATGTATTGGGACATCTGACTATCTCATATTCGGCTCCTGTGTTCGCTGCGGTGTAGGCTGCGTGGGCTGAGAGATTGTAGGGTGTCAGGCCATCAGTGGAAGTCGTGTCCACGATCTCGTCCCTTACGATACGGGTTCTCTTTGCTTGAATATGGATGGGTCGATCTGTTAGGTCCAGGCAGGTCTGGCCGGATATGGTCCATCCCAATGCTAGCTTTTGGGCCCAGGGCGCGCCCTTTGGGCCGTTCTTGAATGCTCTAACTTTCAAGAGTTCTGGTGCGTCTCTGCCAATCAGAAGCTGGATCTTCGCCTCTTTGTCGAGAGGGGGAATTTCTTCGGCAATACTCCTGAGGTGGGGATGCTCTCTTGCAATCTCCGGGGTCGGAATCTCTTTCTTCTCTTGTGGAATACCGTCACACTCTATGAGGGTAGGTAATTTTGACGTTCTCCCGTGGATGGACCTTATGATGAGGCCCGATATTCTCCGGCCGTATCTAACCTCCCTGTCGCCTCCGCAGGTCGAGAGGTAGTACTTCCAATCTGGGCCTTCGGCGTTCAGCTTGTCTGCCAGCTCAGTGCTAATAATTGAGGCGTTGCTTTGGTCGTCCACAATAGCGTAAACTCGATGGACGTCGTTGGGGTGGTCCTCTCTGTAGACGTCCACTAGCACTGTTTTGCTGCAGGAAAGTCCGCCCGGGGTGCCTTTACAGACTGATGTACATTTAGGAATAACATTTTCTTGGCTCTTCTTGGACGCCTCCGTTTCTTTGGCTCTTTCCTTCTTCTCTTCGTTGGTCAGATGGAGAAGGTTAGGGTGTCGTCTGCTGCCACAGATACTACACTTCACGTTCTCGGTGCATACGCTGGCTACGTGGTTGGGTGAGAAACAGCGGAAACAAACTCTTTCCTCCCTGACCCACTGCTCTCTCTCCTTGACCGTCATCTTCTTAAAGGTCATGCACTCTGTAAGTTCGTGGCCAGCTCGTTTGTGAAATAAACAATGTTTTGCTTTTGGGGGTGGTGGGTTTTCTTTTCTTGGTGTATTACCGTCAGCTTCATCCATGCTAGTCTTTAGGGGTCGCTTGGTCTCGTCTCCGGATTGAGGAAATCTCCCTTTTTTCTCTTCTCGACGACGATTTTGTGTCTGACTGCTCTGCGAGTTGCCTCCTGCTGAAACGTTAGGGTGGTTTCGCAATTTTGCTTGGTTCTGGATCATCTTCGAGAATTTGCAGAAGGTGGGGTAGGCGTCGTTGTGCTTCTCTGCATATCGCACTATTTCCTTCTCCCATTTGGTCTTGAGGGAAGCTGGAAGCTTCTCTATGACAGGGCGTATTGCTATCGGGTAGTTCAAGCAGGCCAAGCCTGGCAAGTGAGTCATTTGGCAGTCCACGTCGACGCACAGGTCTGCAAGTTTCTGAAGTCTGGTGTTATCCTTCTCTCCAAAGCTTGCCGCCGAAGACAGTCGTTCAAGAAGGGCCTGTGTCAATGCTGCTGTGTTACCAAAACGTCTTTCCAATTCCGTCCACAGTTCTGCTAGAGTTGAGGCAGGATTATCGCCCTGTCTCTTTCTGTAATTATCTACTAGCTGCTGGGGTTCCCCGTTTGTATAATTCCTCAAATAGTTTATCTCTTGGTGGGCGGTAACGTCCGCATCCCTAACCATTGCTTTGAAGGATCTCTTCCACGAGTGGAACATGGTGACGTCTCCGTCGAACAGATCGGGGTGGCACTTAGGTAAGCTCTGTTTAGCGAGGCTCGCAACGAGTCGCTGATTACTTGCAGCGAAGGTTTCTAAGGGAATGCCTGAAGACGTTTCCTTGGGGGTTGAGTGTAGTGCAGGTTGCTTAACTGAGAATCCTGAGGGATGTGGGTAGTTGAACGTGTAATGTGTGCTAGGGGGAGGCTTTCCGATAACTTTAACGAACTCCCTTTGTGGGTTTGTGGGCGACGCCATGTTTTGAGTAACTTTTGTTGTTGGGGCTGTGGCTAAATTGCGCCGTTCACCTTCAGTAGGGGTATATCTTACTTCGGGGATGTGCGTTTCTGCAAGGGCGTTTTCCTCTTCGTGGCTATACACGTTAGCAGGGGTGTGTCCCTCTTTGGGTGTGTTTTCTTTAACAAGGGAGTGTTCTGTTCCAGGGGTGCATATGTTAACGGGGGTGTGACCCTCTATGGGAATGTTTTCGTCATCAAGGAGGTGTTCTTCTCCTGCTACGTACAGGTTGGCGGGGGTGTGTTCCTCTCCCTTAGTTGTACGCTCATCGTTGAGGGCGGTGGCGCCCTTTGGGTTGGAATCGCATATGTTGTATAAGGGATAGCTACTATTAACCCAAGTCATGGTTCTTTCTTGGCATTCGGTAATTTCCATATCGGGGAGACCTATGGGGTCGTTTAATTCCTTTTCTATGAAGGACTCCTGAATTGCCTTTAGTTTCGCGTTCGCCACAGCGACCCTTTTGTCTGCGGACATGATAGCGACGTCCCTCTCGTGCTGTGCGCGCGCTTGTTGTCGGCGTTTCTCCTCCTCTGCTTCGCGTTGTTTCATCTCGTTTTCTTTTTCTGCCATGAGACGATCGTATTCTGCCTGCTCTTTGGCCGTCGCCGCCTCGACTAATGCTCTCATTCTTATCACGCTTGATGATGTGGACGCGCGCGACGCGCGGCTGCGGCGCGAATCACGACTTCGAACAGACATTGTATCTGACAATTTGTCAGGTTTCTGGGCGCTCTTTATTTTTGATATTAACTGATCTGCAAGTTGTAAGGTCGTATTTTCTCCCATCAGAAAGGCTTGGCTTTCGTATACCCCACGTTTATCTTGTTTGTAGAGGCTGGCTAGCTCTTGTCGGATGAGATCAAATTCCTCTGTTGCGGCCATGAGCTCACGCAACATGTTGTTGCTGCAAGATTTCGGCTCCAATGCTTCTAAAGACTCTATTATACGCTTTAGTTTCCTTTCTAAGCTCTTTGCTGTTTTTTGTTTGTTTTCGACCGTGTATTGCAAAGCCTCTTGGGTCATTACACGTTTCCTTTTCTCCGTCAACGCTCCTATTGATTGCGGGTCTTCTTCTTGTTTAGACATACTCCTGTTCTCCGCCCGCGTGATAAACTGTTTAATTACGGCTTACCTCCGGTCTTCTTCCAGGCTGTGTGATTGCATCAGTTTTTTCCACTGTCGCGTTCCCGACTACGATGTGCGATCGGCCGAGAACCGCCGTTGAAACCTCAATGCCACGATATCACAATTACTTCTTTATTGAATTCACTTTCATGGCACGTGGTGGAAAAACTACAAAGGCGAGATTTGAAAACTGTGGTTAAATACGGTATGAATTGGAGGAAATAAAATAATAAGACAATGAAAATCGCGATAACTCACACTGTCCAACTCCAGGCGAAGCAAAATACAAAGGAAAAAGACTAACTCCGTCGCACAGTAGCTTGTGTGCTTAAAAAACTCCGAACTCCGAACTCCGAAGAAAACTGAAACCACCACGTGCATAGAAAATCTTATTACATAATCAGTGTTTAACGATTAACTAAGAAAAAGCAAAAACGGAAATTAGCGTGACTCGCGTCACACTTCGACATATGTTGTCAAGTGCCAGTTGCATGATTGAGCAATAATGGAAATCCGGAAATATCGACAATCTTAATCTTGTCTGGCAAATTTACACCAGCCTTTCAACACCTATTCAGATTTCAAACTCAAAACCAATAGGATGAAAACCCACAATGAATTTGAGTTTTTAATATATGGACAGCCTAAAAGTTGTCAAGGTACATTCCCGACGATACATCGCTCAAGTATAATCCAGTATCGAGCAATTTCAGACTGTTGACATCACAATTACAAATGGCAGTTCAAAAGGAAAGTGCGCCTTCCTTTGCTTTAATAACTTCTGTTCTTTCTATTGTGTTTTACTGTGTTGGGTTTATAAGACTGGAATTGGAGCTACACGAGCAGACGAACAGAATAAACGCTCTTGAAAGCGTTGCGATGAAAGCTCACCCGCTGTCAGATCCGCCAAACGACCCAAACAATGAGCTATCAAAGAATTCTCCAGGTGAGTCTGAGTTTAAGAAGATACAAGCCAGGACTGATTACACATGTGTTAACGATCAAAACCTGCCTTGAAGGAAGTATGAGAATTAGGCCAATATCAAATGAATTTAGCGTTTGTTTGTTCTCATCAGTTCTATCTGTTTGCTGCGACAGATGTGGGGTTAGGAGGTCAAGTTTGACTAAAAAAAACCAACAATTCGAATGAAGACCATTTGAAATGATAAAGGACAGAAATGAGCTCGACTAACGTGTTGCAGCTCATCCCAGTTGTCATAGCTTTTACATCAATATGCCCCTTGCCGATGAGAATTGAGATGTTCGCATTTCCCGCAAGGAATGAAAGTCATGAAAGCCGCAGAATGAGCTTATAAAATATGAACTTTTGTGAGGGTGTCTGGGTCAGTCGGTTTCTGACAAATATTGGACTGTTTCCCAAAGCTAACAAAAGCATATTATTCACCATGATCTTATTTCTTACGATCAACAATTAACTAGCGGAGTTGAGTTATAATGACAAATGAGTCTTTTGAAAACGATACTTCGTTTTTGGCTTCGCTTTCACAAGTAGAAATCTGTACATTTTAAAAAATACTTTTCCCATATTTGCTGACAGAAAGCCAAAACCACCATCTGAGCAGGCGTCAAGTGGACTCGGCTAAGAACGCGTCTGAAACTGACAACACAGCTGAAACGATGCTCAAAATCAACAAACTCTTATCATCCGGGAGATTGTACCTCTGTCAGTCCAAAGGCGTCACGTGTTCATCAGGACCTCCAGGCCCTCCCGGTCCACCTGGATCAAAAGGACACAAAGGAGCCCGGGGTCGAAGAGGACAAAATGGGAGAACTGGAAACAAGGGAGATCGAGGCATTATGGGGTCGCCAGGTAAAAGCGGCAAGCAAGGCATCATGGGACCAGCGGGGTTAAGAGGGGAACCTGGTACCAAAGGTGAGAAAGGAGAAATAGGACCCGCAGGCATGCCGGGAACTAAGGGTGAGCCCGGCGAAACGATATCATCTCCTGCTGCTCTTGTTTCTCCTGAGATGTTGACAGTAAACGAAGGTGAATCAGCCTCGTTTCAGTGTTCAGCAAGCGGTAATCCAGAGCCTGCAGTACGGTGGAGTAAACTTGGAAATCAGTCGGAAATCATTCAGTCAGCGGTTTCAGGAGGAAAGTTAGAATTAAAGAAGGTGACCGGAAATGATTCAGGCTTGTATCAGTGTTCAGCAACAAACATCCTGGGGGATTCACGGAAAGTGGTGCGATTAACAGTCAATTGTAAGTTTCTGGCATAAGTACTCAACGGTAATTACTCAATTATCTCATGAAGCGAAATTTGTAATGAAAGAAGCACCGGCTAAGCTAAAATATTGCTAAAGAGCCTCAGAGTTATAGTTTGATGAGCAAACAGAAGCAATTTGCTACTGCATAAGTCTCATATAAATAAAGCATTGTGGTAAATACAGTGCTGTGTGTAAGTGCTTCAAGGACAATTCGTTTATCACGCAGTGTGAGCTCCACCACTACAGTTTTTAGAATGTCCCTACTGCCATATCAAGTTGTTCTAAAGCGTTTCGAAGCTAAAAGCGCGTTTTGGTAACTCGCCAGTACAGTTTCTGAATAGGCAGATACTGTGAATGTTTTCACTGATTGGTAAAAATTAGACTATTTCGACAGTAATTTAGATAGCCAAAATAGTTCTCAAATGGGTACTGTGTTTTACTCACTCAAAGGACCTGATGTCCGGCTTTGAAACAATTGTTTTGAACTTACAGTTTATAAAGTCCTCTTTATGAAAGTATGAATTGTGTTGTTTCAGTTTCAGTTCATCCTGGTGTTGCCCTTCATCCGGGACCTCACTACATCCCTGAAGGAAGTATTTTCAATTTTCCAGTCTGTCACGTGACTGGGCATCCGGCCCAGTGGTTACCTGGAGGAAGTCATCAGGCCCCTTACCCCAGGGGAGGGTACACTACAACAACACTGCTTTACAGATTTCAGATGTCCGTAAAAGTGACTCTGACTTCTACTTCTGTTCAGCTGTCAACATATTAGGAAGTAATGCAAGAAAAACACTTTTGGTCGTTGTTTCCCTTCCTCGGTTCACTTTAAAACCGCCTGCAAAGACTGTTGCCACTCTTGGCAACGATGTGACGCTGAAATGTAGCGCTACCGGTGATCCACAACCCACCATCACCTGGAAAAGACAAGGAGCTGAATTGCCATTTGGGCGGAACCATGTGTCAAAAGAAGCGCTGATCATTAAGGGTTTAAAGATGGAAGATGCTGGGAATTACATCTGTGTGGCTACAAGTGCCGGTGTGTTCAGCGTTGAGCATGGAAGTTACCTTGAAGTCAAGAATCCAGGTTGGTTTGGTAGAACGAAAATACATTTATAACTTCTCCCATACATGAAATAGATAAGACCAAATATTTATATTTGAAGTGCCTATGAAGTAGACAATAATTGCTGCTTAATTGAAAGGCTTTTCAAAGTAAAGAAGAACGGCGGATTTTTTTTTTTTGGAATATCTCTCTTCGTTTTAGAGATATTCCCATTTTTGTATTATGCAAATGAGGAAAGTGATGACGTCATAGGTGGTTTCACAACCTCGTTCCCCTTGGTAGGCAGTTCCACTAAAACAGTACGACACTCAATTGAGAATATCTCTAGAAATATTAAAGCAGTGTTCTTCAAACTTGGCACCAGAAATGTACATCACAAAAGAAACAGAATGACATCTTCTATGTTGTTGCCATGGTAACACTCTTGGCTCCAGTCTCTTTCTGTGTAAAACCAAATAGCCCCATTTGAAACCCTTTAAAGTGGGACAGAGGATCTGCTCTGAATACACATGGTTCCCATATTGTCTTAACTCTCCCCAGTAGATTGTTGAGAGTGGATGATCCTTGTTTAAGATAAAAACTGGGAAATTTAGTCTTAATTAAAACAAGACCACCGGCATAACTGCTGTCATGGCAACGGCACGACGTGTGTCATATTCTTTCGCCTGTGTTGTACATTTCTGGTGGACCTGGTGCCAAGTTTGAAGAACACTGCTCTAATATTTCTAGAGATATTCTCGATTGAGTGCTGTACTGTTTCAGTGAAGCCACCTATGACATCTTCACTTTCCTCATTTACATAATACAAAAACGTAAATCTCTATACAACGAAAAAAAGATATTCCATTTAACGGAAAATGCCATTCTTCTCAGTTTACTTTGAAAAGTCTTTTCACTAGCAGCAATGATTGTTTACTTCATAGAGACTTAAGGAAATAGAAAACATGTACTGTGTTTCTGTTTTAACAATGGCGTTTCTGTCGAGGAACTATCGGCTGATAGTTTCCCCTCGGATATCGCTTCGAGGGCAAATATGCTAGTTTTAAGAACATCAAATTTCCAAGGGGCAACTATCAGAACGATAGTTCCGAGACATAAACGCTCTATTGTCTTTATTGTTCACCATTAATTTTCTTTCGCACGCCAGTTCAAAAGTCATATTGAATTATTTTCAACTATTTTAGCCGTTAAAGTCAAATGCAAAATTTGAAAAAGAAAACAGACAAAACCCACTTAATTCAATTTCAGTTGTTTATTGTTTTTAAAAGCTCTCTTGTTTACAGAAACATTTTGACGGACGAGTACTAACCATCCGGGTATTTTCCTCGTACTGGCATTTTGGGCTGTTATGGTTCACCACTAAATTCTCTCCGATTCTTATTGGTTTATATTGATCACGTGACGCTATCGGCTGATAGTTGCTCCGCGGAAATTTGATGTTCTTAAAACATATGCTAGTTTTAAGAACATCAAATTTCCGAGGGGAAACTATCAGACCGATAGTTTCGAGGCATAAACACTCTATTGTCTTTATTGTTCATCACTAAATTGTCTTCCGCACGCTAGTTCAAAAATCAGATTGAGTTATTTTGAATCTTTTTAGGTGAAAGCCTTTTAAGTCAAATGTAAAATCCGAAAAAGAAAACAAATAAAAACCCATTTTATACATTAATTTAATTGTTTATTTACTGATTTTTCTTTTATAAGCCCGCTTGTTCACAGAAAAATTTCCACAGACGACTACTATCCATCCGGGTATTTTCCGCGGACGGCGCTATGGATATATATAGACAATAGTCTCCATTTGGCGCGAAAATATGCTAAGATATTTGTCCGCGGACATTATCTGTTCCGAGAAGCGAACAGTTTTCCGAGAGCGTAGCTCGAGGGAAACTGTGAGCTTCGAGGAACAGATAATGTCCAAGGACAAATATCCGAGCATATTTTCTCCCCAAATGGAGACCATCGTGTTTCTTTTACGCAACGCGCTCAGTTTTGAAAATTGGGGTATATCCTCGGATATCCCCCAGTTTTAGCTGGGGGATATTCGGTCACGTGACGTGTTTAGACGAATCGCGTGCGAGCGAAAAGATTTGATGGATTATAAGGGCTAATAGTCTCTCCGCGGATAAACCACTTAATTTTCTTCCTCGCGCTAGTTCAAAAATCAGTCGAATTATTTTCAACTTTTTGGGATGAAAGGCATGACAAAAAAATGTAAAATTTGAAGTAGAATATCGACAAAACTCCTTAATACAATTTCAATTGTTTATTTTCTGCAAACCCGCTTATTTACAGAAAAATTCATACGGACGAGTAACTATCCATCCGGGTATTTTCCACGGACGGGCACTATGGGCTGATAGTGTCTCTCCGCTGGTGAACACTATCACGTCACTTGATCAATTTAAACCAATAAGAATCGGTGAAAATTTAATACAGTCAGCGCCGGTATTTTAATAGGACTGTTTTCAAAAAGTATATGTGTTTTTCAAATTATTGATTCTTTGTATTTTTAGTTTAATTTGTTGTATGTCTTATTGACAGGAGGTTAGGTTTTTCTGCGGAGCGAGCGCGGTTATTGCATTTGTGATCGTTGTTGACTTAGCCGTCTGCTCGGCATTCAGTTCCCATCATTTGAGAACCACCCCAGTGCATATAGCTGCTAAGATCTGCTCCTGTTTTACAATTGCCTCTATTCAATTCTTTTAACATTACGCACATCATTAACTTAATTGTTCTTTATGTAGTGATTCGTTTAGTCAATGGCGGAGCATCTTACGGCCGTGTTGAGATTTATTACAGTGGGCGATGGGGCACAGTGTGTGATGATTTGTGGGATATCAATGATGCCAATGTGGTGTGTCGTGAGTTGGGTTTCTCTCGTGCATCCGGGGCTCCTGGTGGAGCCAAGTACGGTCAGGGGTCTGATACTATCTGGATGGATGACGTCAGTTGTCAAGGAGATGAGACATCGCTATTACAGTGTCCCTATAATGCAGATACATCTGACTGTACTCATATCGAGGATGCAAGTGTGGAGTGCATTTAAAATCACATCTTGTGGTTTTGTATTATGTAGATTTTTGTGTAATAACAAGTGACACTACTTATTTTAGTTTTGCATAAATTTTTGTAAAGCGCCATTGGACCACTGGGAAATGGTGCTATAGAAATTTAGCATCATCATCATCATCATCATCATCATCATCATCATCATCATCACATCATCATCATCATCATTCATCATCATCATCATCATCATCATCATTCATCATCATCATAATCATTATCATTCATCATTCATCATTCATCATCATCATCATCATCATTATCATTCATCATTTATCATCATCATCATCATCATTATCATTATTATTATTGAATAATGGGAAAGTTCAGAGCTGTTCGAACGAAAATCGAAATAAGGATCTCGACTTTTGTAAGAATTATACATGTCCTCTTTGTTTCTGTGGCAAGTATTACTACCCGTACAAGCTTATAGTTTTCGTACAATGAGAATGAATGATGATCCGAAAATATTCATTGCATGGAAATTCAGACAAAAATTGGCAAAACTAGAAGTTATATTTCGGTATAAGAACTATCATACCACCATCAGTCTGGAAGATGCATACAAGGAAGCTTTTAAATACGGTGTTAGTAACAATGCAGAGATGAAATAGAAAGTAATACTAACGAGAAAAGGCAAAGTGCTCTGTAGGATTTGAGTCCTTTGTTGGGGAAAGATGTCAGGCTTTTAATGTTTCATGCCTCTTTGTTTGGGAGAAGATTCCAATTGCTGGGCCAATCTAATATACTGTGGTACTGTTTTGACTATTTTTGTAAAGCATTTTTTGTTACAAGCTTCAGGTGGAAGGTTGTTAGAATTTAAGGTATCCGGTAGATTAAAAAAATTACGTATTAAAGTTAAATGGCACAAGTGGCTGAATGTTTGTATCAAGGCTGCTGCCTAACAGGAGGCCAGCAGCCTGGTGCACCCAAGAAAGTCCTTTGGACGCTTAAATTTTTCTAGCAGCTCCCAAAACATTACCTGTTGGGCTCCTAACTTTTTGGCTTTTGCCCCTCTGGGCTCCTTGAAATATTGTTAGGCAACAGCCTTGGTTTGTATATTACACCCTCTTTGTCAGAGACGGCGTGTTCATATGTTCAGGGTGAAAAGAGTTCTTTCTGTTAAACTGTCCAAAATAATCATCAATTAGAGACAACGTTTTTAGTAAAATAGATAACAGAATCCCTAATTTAAGCACATACAAATTTAATTAAACTTTAATTATCCAACTAATGAACTCAACTGATTATTATCTTAACAAGCAAGTAGTAAAATACGGATCATCCTGTTTAGAAATGCGAGACAATCTTTTATCGAAAGTTTAATGATTGTTGTTTGATTTGCTTTTGTTACTAGTTTTAGTTATTCTTGTATAAGCTTTTGCAATGCTGCAACTCTCTTTTATGGCCATGCAAATAAAGCTCCTTGTTTTTGCTGTTATCTGCTTTGCCAACATACGTTGATTGACAACCGTGGCAGCTGAATTTGTTCAGAACATGCGATTTATTCAACTTTGTTGTTGGTGTCGAAACACAGTTTGCTTGTTTTCTCGCATACTCTTCTTTCGATGTGGGAGTTCGTGAGACATCTACGGTGCTTTCGTGCGAATGATTTTATGGCCTTGTTGAGGTTTATTCCAGTTGGCAATGGTATGCAGTTTGTGATGATGTGCGTATCAATGATGCTAATGATAATATGTCGTCAGCTGGGCTTCTCTCGTGCATCCCGGGCTTCTCCTGGAGCAAAGTACGGCGAGGGAGGGGGGGTCACGAACCGAAAAAAAAATAGCGAATCGTGGCTCACGGATATCAAAATTTTTATTTCCCGAATCACGAAAATAAGCAAGTAATGTACTCTTGCGAAAACAAACCAAAGTTGACAGCAGGGTCTTTCGACATATGTTGTCAAGTGCCAGTTGCATGTTGAAATCCGGAAATATCGACAATCTTAATCCCTCTTGTCTGGAAAATTTATACCAGCCTTTCAACACCTACTAAGACTTCAAACTCAAAAACCAATAGGATGCAAACCAAACATGAATTTGAGCTTTTAACTTATAAATAGCCAAAACGTTGGCAAGGTACATCCGCATACTCTTGATCTTGGCGTCGTATGACGAGTTGCTGAGATCAAGTATAGTCTACTATCGAGCAATCTCGCTAAAACTCAGATTATTGACATCACGAATGGGACCGTTCAAAAGCAAAGTGCGCCTTCCTTTGCTTTAATAACTTCTGTTCTTTCTATTGTGTTTTACTGCGTTGGATTTATAAGATTGGAATTGGAGCTGCACGAGCAGAAGAACAGAATAAACGCTCTTGAAAGCGTTGCGATGAAAGGTAACCCGCTGTCAGATCCTCCAAACGACCCAAACATGAACTATCGAAGACTTATCCAGGCGAGTCCGAGTTAAGAGATACAAGCCAGGAATTACAAATGTGTTAACGATCAAAACTTGCCTGAACGACAGTATATACGTATGAGAGTTAGGCAAATATCAAATGAATTTAGCGTTTATTTTTTCTCAGTTCTATCTGTTTGCTGTGACAAATTGGGGTTAGGAGGTCAAGTTTGACTAAAAAGAACGAACAATTCCATTGAAGACCATTTGCAATGATAAAGAACAGAAATGAGCTCGACTAACGGTTTGCAGCTCGTCCCATTGTCATAGCTACTACATCAATGTGCCCTTTGCCGATGAGAATTGAGATGCTGTCATTCCCCGCATGGAATGAAAGTCAGAAGTCTGCTTATATGGTCTTATATAATAATAAACTTTTCGGAGGATGTCTGGGTCACTCGGTTCTGGTTTAAAAGCAAAGAAGACAAATCTTGGACTGCAGTTTTCCCAAAGCTAACAAAATCAAATTATTCACCATGATCTTATTTCTTACGATCAACAATTAACTAGGGGAGTTTTGTTTACAAAGACAAATGAGTCTTTTGAAAACGATACTTCGTTTTTTTCCTTCGCTTTTCCAAATAGAAGTCTGTACATTTAAAGAGTCTATACCGCCAACAGGGTTTTTATAGTTATGGTAACTCTATACTGTGTAAAAAGGTATTCTAAGAAAAAAAATTGGATTCTGAGATTTTAACGCCCTAAGATATCGCCTTAAAGTTCCCGCTTCAGCCACGCCCAATGAAGTTGACCGTGAGTCAGTGCAGAAAAGAGTCTGGGTTTCTGAATGGGTCGTGACGTCAAGTCAGGAATCACGAGATCCTTCTAGTTTAGGTAATTGTTGTTTCAGTAGTGGTGAGGAGTTTTTCTCGCCAAAAAACAAACAAATTGAAGTCTGCGAAGCAATGCGGTCGTCAAGCAAGCAAAATAAAAGCATAAAGCTTCGAGATATTCCTGAAGTGACGTCATTCGTCACCAATCTAACATTACGCGGTCATCTTCATTGGGCGTGGCCAAGGCGGGAAATTTAAAGCTTGATTTTATGGCAAAAAGCATCGGAATTCACTTTTTTGGGTTTGAAGACATTTTTAGATGTTATAGAGATGATGAAAACCTAAAATAACTTTTTGGCGGTATAGACACTTTAAATACTTTTCCCATGTTTGTTGATAGAAAGCCAAAACCACCATTTAAGCAGGCGTCAAGTGGACTCAGTTAACAATGCGTCTGAAACTGACAGTACAGCTGAAACGATGCTCAAAATCAACAAACTCTTATCATCTGGGAGATTGCACCTCTGTCAGTCCAAAGGCGTCACGTGTTCATCAGGTACCTCCAGGCCCTCCCGGTCCACCTGGATCAAAAGGAGATAAAGGAGCCCGGGGACGAAGAGGACAGAAAGGAAGAACGGGAAACAAGGGAGATCGAGGCATTATGGGGTCGCCAGGAAAAAGCGGCAAGCAAGGCATCATTGGACCAGCGGGGTTAAGAGGGGAGCCTGGTACCAAAGGTGAGAAAGGAGATATAGGACCCTCAGGCATGCCGGGAAGAAGGGTGAGCCCGGCGAAACCATATCATCTCCTGCTGCTCTGGTTTCTCCTGAGATGTTGACAGTAAACGAAGGCGAATCAGCCTCGTTTCAGTGTTCAGCGAGCGGTAATCCTGAGCCTGCAGTAAGGTGGAGTAAACTTGGAAATCAGTCGGAAATCATTCAGTCAGCGGTTTCAGGAGGAAAGTTAGAATTAAAGAAGGTGACCCGGAAATGATTCAGGCTTGTATCAGTGTTCAGCAACAAACATCCTGGGGGATTCACGAAAGGTGGCACGATTAACAGTCAATTGTAAGTTTCTGCCATACGTACTCAATATCTCAACGATAATTTCTCTCACGAAACGAAATTTCTAATGAAAGAAGGTACAGGCTTAGCTAAAATATTGATCAGAAAAGTGTTTCTAAAGAACCTCGGAGTTATAGTGTGATGAGCACTGAGACAGAAGCACTTTGCTACCGTGTGGATCTCAGATAAATGAAGCATTGTGGTAAATACTGTGCTGTAAGTGCTCAAACACTGAGTAGAAATGGACGCTTCGAGGAGCATTCGTTTAGTCATGCAGTGTGAGTTCCACTGCTACAGTTTTTAAAATATCCCTACTGCCACATCAAGTTGTTCTCAAGCGTCTCAGCGAAGCTAGCCGAAACGCGTTTTGTTAACTTGCCAGTACAGTTTCTAAATAAGCAGATTCTGTAAAATAGCCAAAATAGTTTTTCAAATGGGTAATATATTTTACTCACCAAATGGACCTTATTTCCGGGATTGGAAACAACCGTTTTGAATTTACAATCTGTAACTTCATCTTTATAAAAGTATAACTTGTTTTGTTTTTAGTTCATCCTCGTGTTGCTCTTCATCCGGGACCTCACTACACTCCTGAAGGAAGTACTTTCAATTTTCCAATCTGTCACGTGTCTGGGCATCCAGCCCCAGTGGTCACCTGGAGGAAATCATCGGGTCAGTTACCCCAGGGGAGGGTACACTATAACAACACTGCTTTACGAATCTCGGATGTCCGTAAAAGTGACTCTGACACATACTTCTGCTCAGCTGTCAATCTGTTAGGAAGTGATGAAAGAAAAACACTTTTGGTCGTTGTTTCTCTTCCGCGGTTCACTTTAAAACCGCCTGCAAAGACTGTTGCCAGTCCCGGCAGCGATTTGACGCTGGAATGTAGCGCTACTGGTGATCCAAAACCCGCCATCACCTGGAAAAGACAAGGAGCTGAATTGCCATCTGGGCGGAGCCATGTGTCAAAAGAAGCGCTGATCATTAGCGGTTAAAAATGGAAGATGCTGGGAACTACATCTGCGTGGCTACAAGTGCTGGAGTGTTCAGCGTTGAGCACGGAAGTTACCTTGACGTCAAGATTCCAGGTTGGTTTGGTATAAAGAAAATATATTCATAACTTCTCCCATACATCGAATAAATAAGACCAAATATCCATATTTAAAAAATAGAAACATGTACCGTGTTTCTATTTTTTAAATTGTGTTTCTGTGGAGGAACTATCGTCTGATAGTTTCCCCGCGGATATCGCTTCGAGGGCAAATATGCTAGTTTTAAGAAGATCAAATGTTCAAGGGCAACTATCAGACCGATAGTTCCGAGACAAACACTCTATTGTCTTTATTGTTCACCATTAAATTTCTTCCGCATACCAGTTCAAAAGTCATATTGAATTATTTTCAACTTTTTTAGCCATTAAAGTCAAATGCAAAATTTGAAAAAACAAAACAGACAAAACCCACTTATTCAAATCGATTGTTTGTTTTCTTAAAGCCATCTTGTTTGCAGAAATATTTTGACGGACGAGTACTGACCATCCGGGTATTTTCCTCGGACCGACACTATGGGCTGATGGTGTCTCTTCGCGGATGAACACTATAGCGTCAGTTGATCAATTTAATCCAATAACAATCGGAGAAAATTTAGTGGTGAACTATTTAACAATTATTCCTCTCGCCCTCACCTCATGGGCTATGAGTCAATAGCCCATGAGGCCTTCGGCCTCATGGGCTATTGACTCAGAGCCCATGAGGGCGAGAGGAATAATTGTTTTAGTAAAATTCAACTAGTTGGTCAAAAAAATATCGAGACAAAACATCTTTCGCTAGTTAAAGCCATTGTTTTGGTGTTCAAAGCCGGTGCTTTTCGCTACTAGTGGGCGATAACAAATAGCCTACTAGTAGCTCAACCAATCAGAACGCAGCATTGATAATAGACCACTAGTTGGATTTTACTAAAACGAGTTATAGGGTGCGTTTCTTTAAGAAAATCCAAGATTGGATTTTTAAATCCGAAAAAATCCGAAAATGGATTTGCGTTTCTTCACTAAACAGATCAATCCCAGATCTTTCGGATCATGGCGTGTCAAAGGAACCGAAGAATCCACTTCCAGAGTGGATTCTTCGGTTCCTTTGACGCACCATGATCCGAAAGATCTTGGATTAATTTGTTTAGTAAAGAAACGCAAAACCATTTACGGATTTTTTCGGATTTAAAAATCCAATCTTGGATTTTCTTAAAGAACCGCACTCTTAGTTCACCACGAGTTCCCACAGCATTTCTCGTTCTCCTAAACTTTCACGAGTGTTTCTATTTAACAATTAGATTATGAGCTCGAGATTTCTATATTATGATGACTATGATAGTTGACGAGGGCGCACGCATAGAAATCGAGAGCGAGTGACAAAATTGTTTTAGTATAAATCTACTAGTCGTTCAAAACTTTATCTAAATCCTCTTCACGGGTACTTCGAAAACGCCAAGAAACGGCCTTCATTTTGCCGACAAGAGTACACTGCTACGCTACTCACTATCTATCACATATTAGTAGAATTCCACTAGTATGCTAATGAAAATGCTGCAATCTTATTGGCTGAGCTACTCCTATACTATCAGCCATTAGAGCACAGTGGCTGCCGGTCGTCCACGAAATGCGAAATGATGTTTTTATAGTTTTTCCGAAGTTTTGGAAGCAAATTGACATGTAAA